>RCUC01120725.1:0-12277 GCA_003697995.1 Taxidea taxus jeffersonii
CCTGTAGCATTATCTCCTTTGGTCACCAGAGCCTTTGGTCACCATGGGTTTCCCCTGTGTAGGCTACATGTGACAGCCTGTTATGGCTGAGCCATAATTACTATAGACATGCTGGTAGTTTAAGCTTGTCCTCAGCCCGACTTGCTATAATGACCCACTTTGCTTATTGTGGGAGCACTGGTGGGCCAGGTTTGCCACTTGTGGTGCTTGAAGACTCAGCTACAGACCCACTGGTGGGTGGGACCAGCCCTCAGCCCACCTGTCTGCTATTAGCCCCTGTGACAGCTATTGGGGCATCAAAGAGCTGGGCACAGGATTCTCTGCACAGGCAGCTGAGATGTCTAGCTGCAGAAAATGTGGGATGCTAGTGTGTGGGCTTAGTTTCCCCACTCTTCGGTGCAGGAGGGGCTGCCCACTGGATGTAGCTTGGAGGAGTGCCTGTTGGGGCAAGTGGATTGAGTGAGACAGGGTTGCAGGGGAATGCTGGGATGGGTCATGAGGTGCTAGCAAGGGATGGAAAGTGTTAGAACTGGCTCTGGTAAGCATTTGGCTGTGCAGCCTGGGGAAAGGTAAGAAAAATGGCACCTACCAGCACTTTCATTCCTGTAGAAAGCTCTGGCAGATCCCTGCCCCACCCCAGCAACACACATCCTAAATTTAGTAATAAATCTCCTTCACATATACCCCAGACACTTCTCAAACTGCTATTCCTGTACTATGTCTCAGGCTGTTATCTAGTGGCTAACTCTTTAAGTGATGGGACTCCATTTCCTATTGCCTTCTGACTCTCCTGGAGTTAAATCCTGATGATTTTCAAAGCCCAGTGTTACAGGGACCGGTCTTCCCATTACAGGTCTCTAAGACCAGGGATGTCCAAAGTGGAATCTGATTCTTTTCCTCTGTGCTTGTGATGCTCTTCCCATTTGTGGTCAGTTATGCCAGAGGGTTGGTTTCCAATGGCATCTTCACCCCTCCTACCCTTTTTGATGTGGCCTTCTCTCTACAGCTAGCTGTGGGAGATCTCTTCTGCCAGTCTTTAGATGGTTTTCGAAGTTAGTTGCAGTACATATAGCTTGCCTCATTGTGTCCATGGGACGAGATGAACGCAGGGTCCTCCTAATCTACTATCTTTCCTCTCTCAAGAATCAGGTCATTTATATATTTTTCCACTTAAACAACGTATCCTTTTTGTTATCTACCTGCATTCTTGGAACTTGTGGTATAAGTTTAAGAATTTAAACTTATGCATATTGAATTATATCAGGTTTATAAACCTGTGGTATAAAGTTTAAGAATTTAAACTTATGCATATTGAATTATATCAGGTTTATAAACGCCTCAAAAAATAATAATTTGGCATTGTCTTCTAAGGAACTTCCTGATATTACTAGAAATTATGGCCCAGGAAATAGGCTAACCACAGAAGTGTTAAGAAGACCTAAGTTGTCTTCAGTCTAAGAACTTCCTTCGGTGTAAAAGTTGGGCATGGATGATGACTGCCATGGCAGAGAGAAGGGATCTGTCTTTTTCACAAACTGTGAGCTTTCAGTGGGATCATGATTTATTTATATGTTATCCACAGGGTTTTGTAAAGTTATTTGCATACAGTCGGTCCTCAGTAAACATTTGCTGAATACTTGAAAAATGGGCAATAGGTAAATGCCTACACTATTGAATGCTATAACAAGAGGCATTTGCTTTTTCTGAACTTCACTTTAATTCCAGTATGGCAGAAACATCGCTTTTATGAGTGAGATGGCTTTGTATTGACCACTGAATTTCCTGTGATAAAATTGAAAATATCCACAGAAATTGCTAGTTCATAGAACTTTAATCAAGATGGTTTGGCTTAAACACATGAGAAACCACTGAAGAAATTTTCTAACTCAGTAGCTTATCTGAGACTTTTCACATTACCCAATTATTGAATCTTCAGGAATAAATCTTAAGTTTAAATCAAAATAACCTGTACATTTTGAGAGTAGGCAGCTGAAATTAAGGGTTGCTTAGACTTTTAGATCTGACTCAAGGTGAAAATTCATTAAAATTTATATGAAAATAATTCCTAAGAATAAAATCCTTCCTGCAAAACCCAAGATGATTGGTACTCTTTATCCTAAGAAATGAAAGATGAAAATGGTTAATGTCAATTTTCTCTGAGTAAGAATGTCTTTTAGATTGATAAATTATGAACACAGCAAGCAACTGCACAATAGACCTACTGTTACATGGTAGAATCTCAATGGAGGTAAAGTTCCTCATCATTTCCTCCCCTATGTTTGACCTTCAAAAAATGGGAAAATAAATTAGCCTGATATCTGCCTAGATATTAAAATAAAAATCACAGGCTTAGAGAGATTGAGACACTCAACTCTCTGCAATTTTTTTTCCTTTTTTCTTTACCTTGATATATTTAAGATATTCTGAGAAAGTAAATGGGTCAGGATTCTGGAAAACTGTTCTCCTGGTGATAGCAGGGATCCAAAGATCCAGAAAGAGACATGTGCAATTAATCAAGAATGTCTTTGGTTTTTATCTTCTAAATGATTTTCTACTGCAAGGCAGCCTTTCTGTCTTTACCACCTGTGGTAATTCAGGCCTTCATCAGCATCTTCCTAGGCCAGTACTTCTCAAATTTGAGTGTACATCAGAATTATCTGGAGAGCTTATAACAACTGGGATTGCTGAACTTCAACCCCAGAGCTCCTGATTCAAAAGTTCTGGGGCAGTTGAAGAGCTATCTATACCCCCCATATTCAAAGCATCATTAATTCACAATAACCATGATATGGAAACAGCTTAAGGTCCATTGATAGATGAACAGATAAAGAAAATGTGGTTTATATACACGAATATTATTCAGCCTTAGAAAAAGAAATCCTGCCATTTGCAATAAAAAATGGATGAGCCTGATCCCAGGGTCCTGGGATCAAGGCCCACATTGGGCTCTCTGCTCGGCAGGGAGTCTGTTTCCCTTCCTCTCTCTCTGCCTGCCTCTCTGCCTACTTGTGATCTCTGTCTGTCAAATAAATAAAAATCTTTAAAAAAAAATTTTTTTAATGGACAAGCCTGGAGGACATTACACTAAGTGAAAACAAGCCAGATACAGATGTAGATAAGACAAATACAGAAAGACAAATATTGCCTGATTTCACTTATATGTGAAATCTGAACAAGTCAAACTCCTAAAAACAGAATGGTGGGGACGCCTGAGTGGCATAGTTGGTTAAGTGTTGGCTCAGGTGGTGATTTCAGGGTTGTGAAATCAAGTCCTTCCTGGGATTCTGCACTCATAGAATGATGGTTGTCAGCAGTTTAGGGGAGGGGAAAATGGGGAGATGTTGGTTAAGAGGTATAAACTCTGAGTTATAAGATGACTAAGCTCTGGGGATCTAATGTATGGCATGGTAACTATAGTTAATGTATTATAGGCTTGAAATTGGCTGAGAAAGCACATCTTAAGTGTTGTTATAACACCCAGAGGCACCTGGCTGGCTCAGCTGGTAGAGCATGTGACTCTTGATCTCAGGGTTGTAAGTCTGAGCTCCATGTTGGGTATAGAGATGACTTAAAAATAAAAAAAATTAAAAAGTGTAAAAGTGTTAACTATGTGAGGTGATGGATATGTTACTCAGCTTGACTATGGAAACCATTTTACAGTGTATATGTATATCAGAATCAGAATATATCCCTTAATGTATATCGTTTTTATCACTCACACCTCAATAAAGCTGGGATAAAATAGTTCTGGGGTGAGGTCCAAGAATTTGGATTTCTAACAAACTTTCAAGTGAAGTTGAAACTAATCCAAGGACATTACTTTGAGAACCTTGCCCTAAATTCTTATATTCCTCTTCCTTTAGTTCATACCACCTAAAAATATCCTCTGTGCTGGCTGTTTTATTCTCCTAGGTAAAATACTTCCATGACTTTCCATTATCAACCTACAGTATTAGGACCAAGCTCCTTTGCTGGCTTACAATCTCCTCTGAGCATTCACTTCTCCAGCCTTGTCTTCATGTAATCTCCACCTTCACAAGACCCCTGCTCCCCTGCCCCCAGAGGCTATTCTCTGTACTTTGGCATCTCCTTGAGAGTAGGACTTAAGTCACTTATTCATTATAATGTTTTAATTGTCTAGCACTGTGAGCTTCACCTCAAGATACAGGTCTTACCCATTAAGATGGTGACTATATCTGGTCAACTGAATTCATTCCATCAACATAAAATCCATCTAGGGAAATGAAGGGCTTCCAGAGCCAGAGCTATAGAGACCTCCAGGAGGGACAAAGGAAGTAGATTCCAAAATTGAGAAAGATTGCCTGAATTCCAGGCAAGTGAGAATAATATTCCGCTCACCAAGGGCACCAGAGGATGGCAGAAGTAAGGGGCCAGGGTGTCTGGACAGTGACAGTTGGGTGGAGTGGTGGAGTCATGGAGACAGTGCTATAGCCTCCTTACCTGAGAATAAAGTAGATTGGGATTCCAGTTCCAATTCGGTCATTTGCTTTGTGTAACTTACCTTGGCTAAGCTATTTAATATGTCTGTGCTTAAATGTGAAATGAGCGTAATGGTCATTCCAGTGTTTCTACTGAGGATCCTATCAGACCTATCTTTGGCACAAGGTTAAAATTTATCTCAGTGGGGAACTTGGTCTTCTGAAATGTGAAACATTCTTCCCTATCTATCCCAGGTAAGGTTGAAGTTGACAAAAGACGCAGACACCTGGCTGCCTTGTAAATCTGAATATCAAAACCAGACGTTGAGACATTAAAAATAGGATTAAAGATAGGTATAAAGGCATTCATTTCAGTGTGTCTTCTCTTAGTATTAAGCATTCATGTGTATATGTATACATTTTACATTTCAGAAGGGGATCTGTAAGAAACCATGATAGAAACTGAAAGATGAATCATCAACTGTGTTTCCAGTATGAAGTCTTCTCATGTGACAACCCTTTGTTTACTTTCCCATCATGATTATCAATAAAACCCTTAAAACTAAAAAAAAAAAGTTAACTTTGAAGAAGTGAGTATTTGAGAAGGTAGCATCTGATTTCACAGCCAGGCTTGAGAGAGAGAGAACACTTAGTGAGAAAACGTATTTATTATGTTAATTAATGAAAGAGAAGCTTAGTCCTTGGACTTGTGGAAAGGAATGAAGTCATAGAACCTGACTTGGGCCTAAGAATGGGATTTAGAATTTAATGATAGAATCTCTGAGAACTCTTGGATATGGAATTAACTATGAATCCAACCATTCCTTATATATGCACTAAATCAGCTGTGAGGAAATTTACATCTCTGCTTCCATGCAGTGGTAGAAAAAACCAGACTGTTTGAATAAAGCAGGAAATCCCAGAGTAAATGTGTCCATTAGAAAGTAAAACAGGGTCAGGCATATTATTGTCATAAATAGAGCCCACTTTAGAAGCATAATTGGACCCAGAATACATGCAGGTGTGCCAGACCAGGAATTTAGGATTTCCTATGAACAGGCAGGAAAGTGTATAACGAGAGTTCCCCCCAGCCCAGGCTACAATGATGACAATCTCAAGAGGGAGCCATACGTGGCCAACAGGGAAAATGGAATCAGCCTGGGTAGATTCATCCTGGAGAGTTAAGACATGGCCTTCAAAATGGGAAGCCTCTGTGTCTGCATGATTATGTCCCCTTCTGTTATTAGTAAAGTCTGCTTTTTAAAAGTCCAGCCGGTCTTGTCTGAGCCATAGGATAAAGGAATTGTTCCATACCTTGGTCAGGAAATCGAAGAGTGAAGCTGACATAGGGGTGAAAGGAAATCTTACAGAAATGTAGGGCCAGTTTTGCCCTGCACCCTGCCCTTGTATCATCAGCATGTTTAAAATGGATTTGAATTTGAATTTCTAAGATACTGTGTTATCCTACTTGCTTTTCTGAACCCACATCACGAACACAAGGCCTCTCTAGAGCAGCAGCTACCAAACTATGGAAACAAAATCTCTTAAAATGATCCATTAAACGACTGTTCTGTGGTCAAATTGTTATGAAGTTCTGCATTCTCTCCCCACTTGAAGGGATAGATACTACAGTTACTGAAAAGGGGCTGCAAATAAACCTACTTGATTATTTTCCCAGATTATATTTCACTAATTTTTCCATTCAACAGTGGAGAACCTTCTGGGTGGTAGATATCCCACTAGGCTGTGAGACAAAATGGTGACCCTCCATGGCTTCCTGTCATGAAAAATGGCTTCTGAGCTCTGCCTATACTTCTGACCTTCTCTCTCCTTCATTCATTGTGTGGCAGTCTCAGTGATTTCCTTCACAGTTCGTGGAACATTCCAGCATGCTCTTGCCTCTGTTCATAAACTCTCTTGGGGATGTTGTTCCCCCCAAATTCACCTGGCTCATTTCCTCATTTCATTGAAGGTGCTGTTCAAGTGTCTCATTCTCAGGTTGGTATTCAAGACAGGCCCTACCCGGCCTCTTTTAAAATAGCATTCACCAGGGTTATGTGGGTGGCTCAGTCGGTTAAGTTTCCAACTCTGGATTTCAGATCGGATTATGATCTCAGGGTTGTGAGGTCGAACCTTGTGTCAGGCTCCCTGTTGTGTGGAGTCTGCTTAAGATTCTCTTTCTCGGGGCGCCTGGGTGGCTCAGTGGGGTAAGATTCTCTTTCTCTCCCTTGGCCCCTCCCTCCCACCCCTGCATGTGTTCTCTTTCTCCCTTTCTCTCTCTCTCTAAAAAAAGAAAGAAATAGCATTCATCATTACATTAAAATTCTTTATTCTGGTGACTTTGTTACAAACCTACTTGTTGTCTTTTTATCCCACTAGGCTGTTGAAATCCAAAAACCTACAGCTATGCCTGGAAGGTAGAAAGTCCTAACTATTGATAAATTGAATAAATAAATGTTGAAAAAATAGTTATGATTATTGCCTCACAGAGCTTATGGTTCAGAAGATTCAAAAATGTCTGAAATTTAATGGTATGATGAGTGTTGTCATTGGGGTTATAAAGTGCCAGATCTGAGAAGCACCGTGGTCTGCTCGTGAAATAGAAGTTGAGTTTACCTGCCAGAGCAAGGAAGCATAAGGGTGAGATGACAGGCTTCAGAACTGGGCAAGTCTTTGTAAACATTAAAGAGTCTGGATTTCGTCCTTTGAGCAATGAGATCATATAACAGGTTTTAAGCAAGGAAAAGTCATCTAGATTTTGGAAACATTAGTCAGGGTGCAGTGTGGAAAGTAGATTAAAGGAAACAAGACTGTGGGCAGGGAAATCAGCTCTGGAGATTGTTGAGATAATCTAATGGAGGTATGAGGATAGTTCATACAATGATGGAGGCAACAGCAATGGAGCAAAATGGCGGAGTTCAGGAGCTATATGGGCGGTACAATTCATAGGATTTGGTCATTTAATGTACAGAGTGAAGCAATTAAAGAATGATACCATTCCCCTCCTCCTTTTTTTTTCTTCCTCCTTTTTTTCTACATAGTATCTTTAATATCCTGTAGGACTGGTGTTCCATGGACTATGCTATGGAAAGTATTGGTCTCTAAAAAGTTACCAGATCTAGAACTATTACAAACCATGGAGAACTATAGGCATATGTAAAATACATCATTGGTTATACTCTTAAAACGACAGGCATAGAGATGACCTCTGTGGGGCCCTGTGAGCATCTTAGCATCTGAACGGACTCTGAGCAATGGATGGATTTATAACCCAATCAACATTCATTGATCTAAGGGAGCTTGATTAGGAAAAGTTTCTAGGCAGGATTGGTCTGAACACAAGCCCCCCATCTTTGTCTATGAAGGCCTGTTTACCTGTGGAAAAGACTTTTTTCTTCCTTTCTAAGATAGACAATGTTGCCTTTGCTGGGGATCCTGTGGTCAGGGCCTCACAGGGAACATTGGAGGCCTCATGCAGTAGAAGTCTTCTTGGTCTTGATAATCCAGGTATTTCCAAAAATTCAGCACTTGAGTTTAGGATCAGACCACCCTCAGAGGATCCAGGAAGTGTCACTATGAAACTGGCCTGTGAAGGTCACCCTGTCATGGCCTTGGTTCCTTGCCCTCCCAAGAGTTGATACCCCTTCACTGGGACGGGTGAGCAGGAGAGACAGAGAGACCTGACTCTCCCAGAACAAAGTAACGCTGACGAGGTACTGTTGCAGTCTGTCACCTTTCCTGAAGCACCTGCCTTCAGGGCTGGGGAGGACATCCTGGCCCTTAGGAAGTCCCCGCTATATTCCTTCCTGTGTCCCAAGTGGTCCTTACCTCCAGCAGGATGTCTAGCTGATCCCCCCTGCAGTAGGCATCTTGAGGGGAGAAGATGGTGGCTGTGCTGTGTGCAGCATTGGTGATGGGGTTCACATCGGTGAAAGGTCTGGGTGGGATCAGCTGGTCTAGTTTCTCTAAGATTTCTTTTATTCTCAGCTCAGTCTCTGTTAGTGAAACTGCTAGATCCAGTGGTACTTCAAAATATAAGGACTTTCTGAACATATTCTATTGCTTCAGGAGAGTAGGGATTCTCAAATGGAACAAGAACTGAAGTGTTCAGGGAAAAGGGGTATATATATGATCAATAAGTAATACGGCTTTTCAGTATAAATTATGGTCTGGTTTATATACATTTCAGTAGATATAATCACATATGAAAAATGGATTCTAACAGTTTTCAGAGTTGGAATCATAAGAATCAATTTCCATGAAATGTGACTTCCTCTGCTGCCAACAGATGCTTTTCTTTTGAGAGTCACTGGCTTAAAACAAATTATATAAAATAAAGATATAGTATTTTTGTGATATTTATTGAGACTAAACTGCACTTTTAATCAAGAGGGCCCTGTGGGTCTCACTTCCCTGGAGTGGGAGTTTGGGTGCTGAGGAAACTACCAGCTGAGCCCACATGTGTGGGTTTGTATGCCCTTTTGTTCACCAGGCCATGGTCTACATATTCTTACTTCAATATACCACTCCAGCTTCTCAACACACAAAGAATATGAAGTACATATAGCACTCCTAACAATATAGAGACAAATATTTAATCAAATGAAATAGGTTTAGTTGACAATGGATTATATTCACCTGGACAGCAAGGTGACTGAAGGTAATGTCATCACCAGTTTAAAATCTGTTCAGGAGTCTCCCAAGTCCCATAGAGGTACATATAGCCATGGCCTAAAATGACATGGGTGAAGTCACACTTGGAAACCTACCCCCATTTATTTGTTAATTGGCTTGGTTTTTGTGGGTTGTTTTTTTTTTTTTTTTTCTTTGTTTTTCTTTTTCAAGTTGACTGCTTTTTTTTTTTTTTAACTGAAAATGGCTTTATCTTCTTTACTGAAGTGTAACATACAGTGTTATATATTAGTTTCAGGTGTACAATATAATGATTCAATAATTCTATACATTTCTCTGTGCTTATCAAAGTAAGTATAGTCTTAATCCCTTTTATCTGTTTTACCTATCCTACCTACTTCCCTCCTGGAAACCACCAGTTTGTTCAATATATTTAAGCATAGGGTTTTCCATTTTTGTTTTTGTCTCCTTTTTCATTGCTTGTCTTAAAGTCCACATAACCCCTTACACCTGTCAGAATGGCTAAAATGAAAATCACAAATGTTAAATGTTGGTGAGGATGCCTTATGCACTCTTGGTGGGCATACAAACTTGTACAGCCACTGTGGAAAACAGTATGGACACTTTCCACCACTTGGCTGTCGTTGCTAATGCTGCCTTGTGCGTCACGTGCATGTATCTCTTTGACTCAGGGTTTTTTTGGATAAATGCCTAGTAGTACAATTGCTGGGTCATAAGGTAGCTCTATTTTTAACTTTTTGAGGAACCTCCATACTGTTTTCCACAGTGACTGCACTAATTGGCATTCCTACCGAGAGTGTAAGAGGGTTCAAGTTTCCTCTTATTTTAATATTAAATTATTTTAATATTTTAAAATATTAAAAATAGAATTACCCTATGGTCCTGTATTTCCACTACTGGGTTTTAACCAAAGAAAATGAAAACACTAATTCAAGAACATAGATGCACCCCTATATTTGTTGCAGCATTTTTTACAATAGCCAAGATATGCAAGTAACTCAAGTGTCCAAAGAGAAGATGTGGCATGCATATAATATATATAACATTTATCCATTCATCTGTGGATATGTGTGTGTGTATATACACATATATATAATGGGATATTACTTCACCATGAAAAAATGAGATCTTGCCATTTACAACAATATAGATGGAGCTAGAGGGTATAATGCTAAATGAAGTAAGTCAGAGAATGACAAACACCATATGATTTCACTCATAGAATTTAAGAAATAAATGAAATTGACTGCTTTGTAATATTTACACTGAAAGGCTTAAGGTCCAGGTATACTATTTCCTCTCATAATTGTTATCAAAGACTTTTCTGGAATAAGATATTTAGTTATGCCAAAAAAATCCTATAGCCCCTCCTATATTATACCCTATTAATTAGTTGCCTGAAAGAAAGACTCATACAAAATCCATCTTCTGATTGATGAACAAATAGTTGTGTGTTCCCCAAGATTGTCCTTGGGTGTCTGTCATCAATTTAAATATTTTTGGTTAAATTATAAAATGTTATTAAAAACATTTACAAATTCGACAGATGAAAATGGAGACTTACACTGGTACTAAAATAAAAGTAATTTAAAATAGTATTTCAACTGCATTTCCCCTCAAATACTTTTTTTCACTAATATATTTCTTCTGAATGGTCTATTGGCTTTGTCCATTTTTTAATTTCCATGTCAATGTTTTCAATTTCTGAGTTGACAGTTCTTTATATAACAAACATCTTAACATTCAGTCTCTCAATTTTGCAGAAAATATTTGATTAATTGCTTGACATTTTAGAAGGATTTAATATTTACAGTTAAAGCACTGAAGAATTCCTTTGTGACATATTTCTATTGCTTCTAATCTTAGACTGTTCTCCACACTTTCATTTCTAAATATTTAATTTTATTTTAATATTTCTGTGATTGAACTTTTTATTCTTTTGTATACCTAGATTCAACCCAGTGGATAGAAAAGTCTGCTCTACTCATTATTATGATAAAGATACTCTCTGCCCTCTTACTGATCTTAATAATTTTAATTTAATTATTGCTAATTAATTACGAAAGGAAGATACACAATTACCATTTGCAGCCAATATGATTATATCCCCAGGAAAGCCGGTCTATGAGAGGAACAAACATGTAAACTTACTACAAAAAAGTAAGTAACTTGAATGATACATAAGCAAAATTTCATGGGTACCCAAAATAGAGTAGCAAATTTGGCCTGGGAGAGTTAAAAGTGGCTTCATGGGGGTGGGGAATGGAATAGAAGTTATATTTCAATATATGTGAACTATGTGTGATGAATATATCAATATATGTGAATATGGTGTTTCCTTGTGGAGTGATGAGAAAGGTCTGGAAAAAAGATCGTGGTGATGGTTACATAATTTCATAAACATAATTAATTCCATTGCTTTGTATAATTCAGTGGTTAAAATAGAAAACTTTTATGTTATCTATAACCACATTGTTTATAATTAATGATGTAATGAACCAGAAACCATTGAATTATAGACTTTAAATGGGTGAATTATGAGGCAGGTAAATTTTATATCAATAAAGGTTTTTTTTTTCCCCCTTGAAAGAATGGCTGTACAGGGATGATGTTATTTGATTCTCAGAAGACTGGAAGGCGATTACCAGATAGGAGGGAAAAAAATGTTTTTTAGATAAGAAAAGCAATCTTTGGTATGGGGATTTTTTTTTTTCAGAAAATGTTATTTTCACTATATTTCTGTAAACCGTGTTCATAAGTCCAGAGCCATTAACCTTTTTTTAAGCACAGATTTTGAGTCTGGAAAGTGACTAGTGTCCAAAAAAGAGCCTAACCTAAATATTTTAAGATTTAAGGGCCTGGAAAAGCTCTGAGGAGCAAACTTAATAAAAACAGTCATCCATCTTCATTTCCTTGTGTCTGACATAGGCTGTCATTGATAATAACTAGGCAATTCTGCTCACAGATCTTTTTGTAATAAGAAATATCCTACAGTTCTAATATTAGAAAGATCCACGTCATAACCAAATTAAAGAAGAGTCTAGGCTAGGGGTGCCTGGGTGGCTCAGCCAGTTAAAGGACTGCCATGGACTCAGGTCATGACCCCAGGGTCCTGGGATGGATCAGGTCCAGCTTTCTGCCCAGTGGGGAGTCTGCCTCTCCTGCTCTCTCTCTCTGCCCTTCTC
>RCUC01120726.1:0-11307 GCA_003697995.1 Taxidea taxus jeffersonii
TGGCCCGCGCTGTCCATGATCTGCTCGGCGCAGAGCTGGGGGAGAGCAAAGCCTCTCACCCGGGGACCCACCCCTTCCTGCCCCCGCGCCTCCCCGGGGCCCGAGTGCAGCCCGAGCGCCCTGGGGACCCTCACCAGCCATCGCTGTCGGCAGCGTTCACGTTGACCCCGAAGTCCAGCAGGAACTTGACGATGTGGTGATGGCCGGCGCAGACGGCGTTGTGCAGCGGCGTGATCCCCTCGTCGTTGGGCTTGCTGGGGTCTTCCACCTACGAACATGGGCGCCGTGAGCCCCGCTTCCCGGCACACGGGGCAGCCCGGCCTGTGGCTGCGGCCCAGCTCACCTCATAGATGATCCTTTGCACCAGGTCGAACTCCCCTTCCAGAGAAGCATCTAGGAGCAGCGCCAGCGGATTGAACCGGACCCTCAGCCCGTGCCCCGTCCGCTCCGAGTTTGGTTTCTTCAGGTTGGTCCGTTTGCTCTGCTGGGAAGGAAGCACACTTTTGACTTAAAAGTCAGTGCCAAGGCGCCCAGCCCCGGTGGGAACGAGGGACAGGGACGGAAGGCGGGGCGCCAGTGCGTGTAGCCGGTGGCACCGAGCAGCCCCTGGCATTGGGAGAAGGGCCCACTCCCGGGGCCCAGGCAGCACGCTCTGGGGAGAGCGGCTCAGGAGCCGGGGCCTGGCTCCTCCGAGGACCCGTGCTGGCGAGTGAGGTGGGTGACAGCCAAGCTCGGGAGTCAGCAGCTCATTGCTTCCAATTCAGCAGACGCCCACTACCCCTCTCTGCCCCAACATGACCTCCCACCAGGGGGCCTGTCTAGAAGGTTCTTCTCCTGGCCTGCCCTTCACATTCCAGCAGCAGCTTCCTGTCCTGGGGAAGTCCGGGTCCTCTAGTGAGAGCCCCACCTGTGCACTGCTCTACTATCGTCCCCCTTGGCCCCAGGGAGGGAAGGCACGGAGGCCTGGCAAGCCCCACCACCCCCAGCACTGCAGCTATCCCAGGCAGGTGTTCTACACACACAGGCGAGCTGACTAGGAAGCCGTGGCCCTGGTCTAGGATGACACCCACCGTCGAGGCTCCTGGTGGGGGCATGGCGGGGGGCAGTGCTGGGGGGGCTTGGTCCTCCCCCGGCGAGGGGGCCTCGGCCCCAGGGCTAGGGATCTGCTCCATGGGTGGGGCTGTGGCCACGTTGTTGTTGTCATCTTCGGCAGGTTCAGTCATCTGGCGGGTGCTCTGGGGACAGGTGAGGCCCTCCGGTTCCGGGGAAAGGAGCTCGTTGTCATTGGCGTCAGAAGACAGGGCTGGCTCAGCGAGGGGCAGGGCTGTGGGCTGGGCAGGGCTGGCCTCTCCCAGGTTCCCGTTGGTGGCGTTTCCGTTGTCCACGTCAGCCAGCGTGCCCATGAAGTCCTGCGAGGGGCTGGGCTGGTAGAAAGGGGTGCCCTCCATGCCCCCCGCCAGCGTGTTGAAGCGTTGGTACAGCAGCTTCTGGATGTTGGGCCCGCCGGGGCCCTCGGGCTCGGTGATAGAGCTGCGCTTCTTCAGGGGCCGCGGCGCGTTGGCCAGCTTCCGGCGCAGGGCCTCCAGGTCGGCGTCGCTCTGGTAGCGCAACGGAGAGTGCACGATGGGGGTGAGCTTGGTGGGGCTGAGAGGCCGCTGCAGGCTCTCCACGGCGCCTGTGCCCGTGCTGCCATCGCCGGGGGGCGCAGGGCTGTCCTGCTCTGGCTCTTTCTCAGCGCTTTCTGAAGGTGGCTGGGACTGTGACGTGCTCGTGGCCAATGACCCGTGGAGAAATGGCAGCGGCGACGGGGATGTCGAGCCGGAGGGCAGCACGGGTTTGCCATACACTGGAGGAGACAAGGAGGGTGGGGGCCACAGAGCCCGTGATCACATGGCCGTGGTGCGGCTGTGGCCCGTCGCAAATCCCCCCAGGAACCCTCTGATCACACAGCCCCCTCCCCTTGCCGACTCCTTCTGGAAGGCAGACCGTCCCTCTCAGTCCCTCTCACTGGTTTCTATAGCTGGGCCTCCAGACTTTGCGTTTTTACAAACGAAAAGAAAAAGTGGTCGCAGACCTGGCCTCCCCACTCCAAACCAACCCTCCTTGTTTCCTGGCCAAGGAGGAAGACACCATCCCCGAACACCATCGGACCCTCAGGTGGTCTCGCGCTGTGGAACACAGGCCGCCCCAGCCAGGAAGGCTCTGCCTGCCAGCCAAGGAGCTGTCGAGAAGGGAGGCAGAGCCCTGCTACAGCAGAGCTTCCGCACAGTGAGCTTCCACCGGGGCTCAGGCAACTGGGCACTCCCAGGAGTCTGGAAGCTGCGGCCCACGCCCAAGAACGTGTGAGGAGGTCTGAGCCCAGCTGTGACTCGTAAGACCCTACTGTGCAGGTCACAGTCCCCACCTGCCCTAGGATGGGTGAGGCCAGGCTCTGTTCTCTGCCCCTCACCACACCAGACTCTTCTCCCCTGTGGGCTGTACAGTAGGGCTCCCCCGGCAGCAGACACACCCTTGCCTCGTGTCCAGGGGCTTGGCTCAGCTGCTGCCAGGTGGCCAGAGGGACCACATCTGGGCAGAACTCCCCCACCAGGCCCTGGAAAGCACACATTTCCACAAAGCAGGAGAAAATGAGGCATTTCTGGGAGCCAGGCTTCCCAAGTACAGCAGGTGCTTCGAGAGGAAGGGAAAGCTTCCTATGTGAGCCCGTTGCAGAGCTGCCCGGCACATGCTGCCCTCCACCCTAATCCCACACGGGCATCTAAGGCCACACTGTACGCAAGAACCCAAGCTTCAATCCTAGATAGTGCGTGTCCACACGTAAAATGCCACACGTAGGCATTTCAAGTCTAATTTGTTGGCCCCAAGACAAGAGTATGAACCTACCGTACCTGCTTTCACAGACTTATTTAAGGTGCTGTGCGCTGCTGGCTGGTAGTTCTTAGGAGGCGTGGCTTGCTGGAGGTACATGGAGTATATGGAACTTGAATTCACTGTCTGGGGTCCTTTCCTGGGGGACTGTGGCCTTGACCCTTTATCAGCCAAAAAGGGCCTAATAGCCACAGTCAGTGGGAGGTCAGGTTTGCTGTCTCCAGCTGGAAAGGCAGGCGGCCCCGCCGGCGGATACGTGGGACTCGGTGGCACAGAAATCCTCTGCTGGATCTGCTGTGAGGAGCCCGGCGGGGGGCCGCTGACTGCAGGGGGCAGCGGGCCGGGTTTCTGCCGACTGGGCAGGCCGGCGCTGGGCCTGGGCAAGCTGCCTTCCTTCCTCCTCTCCAGCGAGTTTGTGGAGCCTGGGCCCACAGGCGCAGGACTCGGGTACGTCCCATAGCTCGGAGGCGGCTGCTTGCCGACACCGGGGATGGGGGGTGGCACTTTACCCATCTCCGTGCCCTAAATTTAGATGTTAAGAAAAAAAACAAAGTCACCCTTTGAAAAGTTAAGCATATTTCTATCCACAGTCCCAAGAGGATACAAAGTAGGACTTGTAATCCTTCCACCCGGCATGTGACCAGGCACAGCCACGCAGCGCGACTCGGAGGCGGCAGGCCAGGAGCACCGCGACACAAGCGCTCGCACCGCCCGCCGCGCAGGGCCTCGGGCCGCCCGAACCTCCTCAGACCAGGTCGTGTTTAGACACAGGATTAACCTGCCTCATGATACCTCTCACCCCTACGTGAAGACGAAGGCTGAGCAGGGACATGGGAGGATCTCACCGGTGTTCTGATAGACAAGCAGCCTACCAGCTTCTCCGTGGCTCCCAGAGTTGACAAGGGCGCTGGCCGGCTGGAAACGGCCGCCTGCTTGAGAGGACCCTCCACGCTCGCGTCCTTCCAGTCCACACTGGCAGCCTGCGTGGGCTTCGCCGAAGAGCTGGAGTTTTGCTTCAGCGCTGGCCAGTTGCCATCATTGGCTTGAAAAGAACACAGCATTTGAGCACAACTCTTCCTGGAATTAGCTGAACTAATCTAAGAATAACCCCTTGCCAGAAGCAAGGATCAGCTTCTGGGAGACCGCATTCGGCCGGGGGTGCCACGAGCCAGGTGGCAGAGCACCCCTCCCCACACACAGGCGGGCACACGGCAAGCCCGAGGGTGGCGTGTGCTGGCCAGCATCACTGCCACGTGCACAGAGACTCCAGGACTGTGCGCGGGGCTGCTGCGACCCTGGCGAGGGCCCAGAGGACCGTGGAAAGCGTCCTAGGCCCCTATCTAAACACAGGTCAAGTCTGCCACATCAACACCAACAGCTAGGCATCGCCACTTACTTCTCCAACTTGATTATAAAACCAATTTACATACAACAATTGAGAAATTTTGTCTTTTGACTTTGTAACAGGTTTGGCCTGTACCACCTGCGGAGCACAAGAAAAATCTGACTTTGATTGTTAGACTAATTCCAGATCACAAGAAGCCAGGACAAGTTCCCACTGACTGGAGCAGCAAGCCATCATTCCACTGCAGTGACTGGAAAGCTAGCGGATCCCATGTTTTAGGAAAGCCACTGAAAAGTTGTTTTTTTTTTTCCCCTTAAACAAAGCATTTTCCAAACTGAGAAAGGCTGCAGAAGCAATCCCTCCTAGCAATCATGGTGACATAAAGAAGTGACAGCATCTGCAGGGGTCAGGTTATAGCCTCTGACTCGGGCTCCCATTCGTCTCCACGGCAGGCACTGGTGTGGGACTGGACCGAAGTGGGAGAGACCCCAGCTATCAGCCACATGGAACAGAGAGAAGTCAGAAGGGACTGTGTGGGGCCCTTCTAACAGGAGCAGCACCTCTTTCCTCACCCCACCCGCCAGCACGAGCAGGTGGGGATAATGGAGCAGCAGCAGGGCGATCGCTCCTCCTCAGAACAGTGCTTGCAAGAAGAGCCGTGACCCATGAGACAGGAGGAGTAGATGCTCCCGTGCGCTCTGAGCGCAGGTGCGGACGGCGGCTCCTGTGCAGTGAGGGGGGCAGAGCCTCGGGGCGCCCTGTAGCACCCAGTCAGGTGTGCCCTCCTGTGGCTCCAGGTAGCAGGGTCCAGAAAGTTCCAGCCAGGCTGCAAGGGTGCTGGTGAGGCCTTCCAAGGCCCCGGTCCAAACCACCCCCTTGCTCTGCATGACCGGTCAGCCTCTTCCAGGCAAGAAGCATGTGTACCTTCATGTCATGTAGTTTAGAAATGGAGGATATGTGGGCCAGAGGCACACGGGTCACCAAGGACACCCAGCGGTGGCCACGCTGGGCTGATGGGGAAACAGTGCCCCAGCAGACTCGGGATCGGGGGGGACCAGCGCCGGGGTCTCAAGGAGAGCGGCCAGCCAGCTGTTTCTGAAATCCACAGCAATGGGAGGTTCTACGGAAATCAGCCACAAAGGGACTGTGGACGGAACTGGGAATTTCCTTCTTCAGGATGAGGCAGGAGTGCAAAAGGAAGATCTTTTGTTTTCCTTATAAAGGATTATAAAGGGACAGTTCTCTTCAAGCATGATAGGAGGTTCTTGTATAGGAGCTAAATCTAAAGTCTTCAATGAACTCAGGAAATCATCTTAGTTTCTTCAAAACCAAACTGACAATGCCTACTGGCATCTGTCGAACCCGCCCTGAGGAGGAGCCGGCATGTGAGGCCCAGCCCAAACCTCACGCCTGTCTGTGGAAGGAAGTCCGGCATTTTCCTCAAATCTAGATGGGATGAGCAGACCTTTATCAGTTTGGAAAACAAATGATTGCGGGGTTAGCAGCGTCAGAGAGGGCCGGAGCCCCCCACCAGGCCTGCCAGCGGACATGCAGTTCGCAAACGGGTGTGCAGAGGGCCCTGAGGAGCTGCAGTCGGGCCCGACGTAGAGGTCTGACACTATCCACAAGCTGGTCACTTTGGGCTTCCCGTGGCCATCTGTGTGACACGGAACCACAAGGACAGTCGACGGTGAGTCCGAGTGCCCGTGGGGAGACTGCCCCTCCCAGCTCCGTGCCTGGGCTGACCTTCCCCAGTATGGGCGGCACAGCTTATGTCCGGTCACCCTGCACGGGAGTGGAAAGACCTCGGCTGCAACTAAACTTCTGAGGGACTCATTCTCCGGGTCCTGTAAGGGTGTCTTCTCCCGGCAACCCCTGTGAGCTGGCCTGGCACCCCCCCCTCCCAAAGAGCGGGGATCAGGAGGTGTCCTCGGCCCGGGAAGTGTTCAGAGGGAAGTCAGCAGAGAAAGAGCCGGCTGTGCTCACTCTTCACCGTCGGAAACAGACAACCCTCCACTCCCACCATGGAGTGGTCCAAACTCCAAACCACAACTTCCCCAGGAAAGCTGCCATCAGCGCTTCACACGGCCAGATGCTCCAAGTGGCTGCCGAGACAGCCGCGGACAGAACCGAGCCGGGGTGCGCGGCCCCTCCTGTCTGGGTCAGAACCAGCCCCGCGGCCCCCAGCCAGCAGGGAAAGCTGCTGCTGCTCAGACCAGGTGCCGGCCAAGAGGCCATGGGCACAGTGAAGACCGCACAGCTGTACCGACATCAGCCCCGGCACAGCCCAGGACCGGCGTCCTGAGCAAAGGAGCACCGTCCTGTCGGGGGCGCGCCCCGTGATTCCATGCGCTCCTGGGAAAGGCCACAGCCCAGCAGCAACAGTCTCCCTGCAAACAAGCGCAGCCTTCTTCCGAGGAAGGAGAGCAGACTCTCGCCGGGGAGCCTGACCTGCCCTTGGCCGGGAAGCAGCCCAACAGGAGAGCTACGCTAGCACGGTGCTGGCCCCGCCGAGGGCCAAAGCGACCGTCTGTCGGCTTCTGCTTCTGCATCGCTTACGACTGTGCTGAGCGGGGAAAGCAAGGGCAGCCCTCGCGCACTGTTCACGGACAGGCTGCCCCTCTGCTGGGGGAGCAGCAGGTCTGCCTGTGGCGCAAGAGGATCTGGTCTTCAGTAATTCGTGTTTTGAAAAGCCATAGGGTAAAGACATTTGGCTCAATTTGGGGTCATATTATTACTGGGGTGGCATACAGCTCCCAAACTGGCCGGAAGACAAAGTGCCCTGGAGGAAACAGAGTGTGGGCGGAGCCCGGGGTGCACTGTGGGGACCTCCTCCGAGGCTGCTGACCTCCAGGGCTCTCCCCCAAGACGAGGACACAGGCCACTCACCGGATTTGGATCTTCCGTGGGCAGCGCTTGAGGCAATAGTGAGAGACTGGGGCTTTACGGGGTCCCCCGGGACAGAGTAGCTGCCAGCGCTGGGCACCTGGACATAAGGCCCCACGGCGGCAACCCTGCCAGGCGTGCTCAGCGGCGACTGTGGGGACGATGTGCCATTCACCCGGCTCAGCTGTGGAACGGGAAGAAACGAGAATTAAGATTCTCCTAAATGAAAAGAAATCACAAGCCTAGTGGGACAGTCTGCTCTCATGTGAACCACTCAATCATGTGCCCAACTTAGGAAGCCCCGTCATCTGAACCGCCAGTATCCAGAATGGGCAAGCGCTGAAAGAAGGGCTGCAACCCCCAGTCCCATATGAGTGATCCTCTCTTTGAGCTCTCCTACTGTCTGTGAGCTAGGAGGGCCAGCAGCTGCCGGCGGAACCGCACAGCTTCCCAGGACATCTCCACGGAGCCCTCTCTACGGGAAGATACTCTCTGTCCCCTAGGTGTCTCTGTCCCCTACAGGAAGATACTCTCTGTCCCCGAGGTGTCGATCATAGCCTGGGCTCTGAGCTGCCTTCAAATCCTGCTTTGCCACTCACTGTGCTGCCCTGGGCAAGTGCAATGACTTGGCCTCTCTAACCCTCTGTGCCCCTGTCTGTAAAGTCGAGACACGGCTTCTTGTAAGGACTGAACAAGCCATGCTGGGCACAATGACAGGGCCCGAAGACGATTCTGCCAATCTGAGCAAGGACACCGCTCTATAGCCAACAATAGTGATCACGTGGTGCTGACTAACAACATGAGGGTCCGTACAGGGATTGAACTGGAGAGTCACTGACACCTTAGGGGCCCCCAAATAGGCTGTAAGAGATCCATAACCTCTTATGATTGCAAAATTCTGCACACGTGAGCATGCGCCATTTTGCAGAGAGGGTCCAGGACCTTCCCAATTGCCCAAAGGTGCCTAGGAACTTTGGGTGGAGACACATGTATGCCAAGGCACCACCTTCTTCACGAAGATCACTTGCAGTGTCCCGTGGGAGGCAAGAAGGAACATGTACCCAGCCGTCTGTGACGCTCAACTTTATGTGTCAGCTTGCTGAGGCCACTGATACCCAGAGGTTCGGGCAAACGTGTCTGGAGGTTGCTTGAGGATATGCTCAGCTGAGACTTTCACAGCAACAGACTCTGAGTGAAACGGATCGCCCTCCATAGCGCAGGCCTTCAGTGAAGGGCCTTGGGAGACAGACTGAGGTGCCCGGACAAGGAGGGAACCGGGCCTGCGGGTGGCCTGCTGACGGGAGCAGTGGCACGTGCGGTCCCGCATATCCAGGCCTCGGGTAGCAGGCGCTCGCCCTCCGCGATCCTGCGAGCCCATCACGCCGACTGCATCTCCGCACCCACCCATCACCCTCCCTATGCTCCCCTTGCTCCGTTTCCCTGGAGAGCCCGACTGCCAGAGCCAACTGAAGAGTGCTGGGTGAGCGGGCGTGGACAGCACACACACTTCCTCTCCCACGGCCTCGTTTTGCTCACCGAGACAAAAAGGAAAACCATTATTTGGAAAACAGAGGTAGCCGGATTGCCCGCTGACCCTCTGGTTAAAAACAAGAGCAGACTGATCTGCAGAGAAGAGCTTTCACCTGCCACCACTGAACAGGACACTCAAACAAGGGGCAGTCCCCTCCTCCAGCGCCTCCCAACCAGCCCCCCACCCAGGTCCCTGCCCCTGGCTAAGCCCCAGAGCCCACATTCGCTTCCCAAGAGCTGCCCTCGGTGCAGCAGCGGCTGACAACAGGCCATCTGCCACCTGTGAAAGCACTAATTACGGAGCGTGGTGGGGAGCAATGTCCCAGCTAGCTGACAGCCCGCTCCTTCCCGTCCTGATGCCACCCGTGGAAGGCAGGCCAGGTGCCGCATCCAGCCGGACTTGGTGCACGGGGGTCCCTTCCCCCACAAGCTCTCGGGATGTTCATGCTCACTCTAGTGCCAAGAGTGATGGCAGGACGTGGGGGCACCAGGCCCGGTAAGGGGGTTGGGGAAAGGGGCCGCAGGCCTTGGGACATGCGTATTCTACTGAAGCTGCAAAAGGAGCAAGGTTACTACCTGGGAAGATACCCATGTTGCAGTTAAAACAAAAGAGGAGGAGAACAGTGTGAATGATATCATTCCTACAATTCCATTTTCAATGCAAAATTAAATACCTTGTTGTCTGTATCAAGCAAAAGACTAGAATCCTTAAAACTATCATCCTTGGAGAATGAGAGTAGGGTGGAAAGGACTTTCATATTTTCTTTCAAGTATTTCTGTACTGTTTCAATTTTTCAGAGTATTTATTACCTTTGAAATACCAAATAAAGGTTTTTAAAAAAGCACTAACCCTCAGTTTGTTTCCTATGATCCAGAGTGTCTTATGGGGGCACCTGGGTGGCTCAGTCGTTAAGTGTCTGCCTTTGGCTCAGGTCATGATCCTGGGGTCCTGGGATCAAGGCCTGCATCGGGCTCCCTGCTCTGTGGGGAGCCTGCTTCTCCCTCTCCCACTCCCCCTGCTTGTGCTCCCTCTCTCGCTGTGTCTCCCTCTGTCAAATAAACAAAATCTTAAAAAAAAAAAAAAAAAAGGGTGTCTTATGGTTTGTTTCCCTCTCTGGTTTCATCTTTCATTTTTTCCTCTCTTCCCCTGTGATCCTCTGCCTCCTTGTTTCTTAAATTCCACCTATCACTGAGATCCTATGATAACTATCTTTCTCTGATTGACTTATTTTGCCTAACAGAGGGCTGCTGGAGGGGAGAAGGTTGGAGGGATTAGGTAACTGGGTGAAGGATACTGGGGAGGGTAGGTGTTGTAATGAGTATTGGGTATTACATAAGACTGATGAATCACATGTCTATACCCCTGAAACAAATACATGTTAATCAATTGAATTTCAATGAAAAAAAACAAGCACTAATCCTTTACATAGCACTTTGCTTGAAGGCTTACAAAGCCCTCCCACAGGGTTATTCTAAGATTCCACATGATGACTGCTGGGGCAGGCAGGACAATACCCGTTTACAGCAAGGACACACGTCTACACAGGTCAGGGAGTGTGCCCACATGGCACGGCGTACAGTGGCAGAGTGGGACAAGCTGGGGCTGCAATGCCAGAGCCACAACTGCACTGGTGGGGGGGGGGGGATGACACACACGACCACACGACACCAGCTGTGCCTGCAGACAGGGACGGTTTGGATTCTATCCACCCAGAAACAAATGTGGCTTTGGAAGGAGAGCCTTTAGCTGCTGTCATTTTTATGGATGTCTCATCAGCTGTGGCAAATGGGGGCAGCAAAATGCCATCACAGTGAAGACGTGCCCCTGCACAGCGAATCATTCCTAGTTTATCTCACACAAGTATTTTCTTTCTCACATGCCTGAATTTTCTTCCCATAGAGACGTTCACGCAGCTCACTGATCCGCTTGTCCATCACGGCCACCTCCATGTTGCGTTTGTTCAAGAGTTCCTTCTGCTGCTGGAGCTTTGAAGTCTGTTCCTGGTTAAGCTGGTTACGAATCTGCAAATTAAAAAATACAACTTTTATGATTTGCATTAAACAGTCATATGCTCATTCCCAGAGAAATAAAAAAGAAAGAGAAAGCAACATCAAGTACTTGAGTATTTATGCACGCGTGTGTGTGTGCGCGCCGCCGCCCACACGCCGAACAGTTTACAGGTACCGCACCCATGAGGCCAGGACAGAGTTCTGTATCTGCAAATACACATGTTCTTTGGAGCACCTGGAGCAACTCGTGCCCGTGAGGACCGCGAGAGACCCTGGGAATGGCGTGTCACACCCTCCCAGGGCACATCCTCTAGGGACCCCTTTGCACACAGTCCACTGAATGAGTGCCTTAGGTGGGGGCAGCAGGAAATTCAGGGAGGACGACCTCACTTGTCCATTGGGACGTATGGACATCATTCTAGCGGACTGCGGCCAGCACTTAAAAAAATGAACCACAGGGGTGCCTGGGTGGCTCAGTGGGTTGAGCCTCTGCCTTCAGCTCAAGTCATGATCTCAGGGTCCTGGGATCGAGCCCCGCATCAGGCTCTCTGCTCAGCAGGGAGCCTGCTTCCCCCTCTCTCTCTGCCTGCCTCTATCCCTACTTGTGATCTCTGTCAAATAAGTAAATAAAATCTTTAAAAATAAATAAATGAATGAATAAAAATTAT
>RCUC01120727.1:0-24379 GCA_003697995.1 Taxidea taxus jeffersonii
AAAAAAAAAAACCTTTGAGCAAATCCAGCTCATTAAAAGTAAAATTAGTCAATCAAGGAAGGTAATTTCCCCCACAATACCTTTGAAAGTCAAATAGTAACCTAAGAATTCTGAAGGAAAGATGGGCTAAAATGAATTTTTGAATCATGTCAGGTCTATCCATCTCAATTCCTCACTCAACTGGTGGTGGATATGAGGGATGGGGGAGGCCCAGAGGATGAAACAAGATCTCTTAGGGTCTTCAACTGCAGGTGAATGACCTGGGGAAGTGACTCCTGTTCAGACTCAATCAGGGAAAGGGAATTATTTGTTCTGGACTCCTCTTCCTTCCATTTTTCAATTAACTTATTGGCAGGGCAAAATAGTATGTTGCCAAACTGTTTACCCTTTATACATGGTCAGTCAGGTGTCTTCCTCTTTTCCTCTCTCTGTCTTTTCATAACCCTCAGAGGAAATGTTCTTGATAGACAGTGTTGCCAAAATTATTTTCCAACAGGTGAATCTATAACTATTTCAAATCCTTGATTTATTGCTTATTTCTCATGTTCCTTTTTGCCCTTTCTCATCCATCTTGGTGTGTCTTTGAGAAATATTTCTAAGGCTTTCTGGAAAAGAGTTCAAAATTGTTCCCAATCCCACTACTTTCCTTTTCCTAGGGAAGTTTCAAAAGGCTGATGCTTTGATTCATGTCACTTGCTAGATGTTTTACTTTGACAGAGCTGGGTTATGGATTCAAGGGAAGGAAAGAGTAAAAGAACAAAAGGAGTCCAATTCAATGCTTGAGATTTTCTGTCTTCCCAATGGGACCGTGTTTTGGTTTGTTCTTCAGAGAAATGATGAATAATGATGAGACTAAATTTAAGACCCACGGGGAAGTTGTATGTACTATAAAATTCTTTGGGTCCCTAACAGGGTAACACATTTTATGATTTGAAAAAGTGCTGACGAATTTCAGTAAAGACCAGTGTAATTTTTTTTTTTTTTTAAGGCAAAGTAAATAGAATGCCCAAGGGAGTGGAGTTCGCTCTCATTTCTCACTTTCTTTTTTTTTTTTTTTCTTTACTCTGGAAGCCCCCACCCTTCCAACATTTCTCCAGGGAGAAATACAATTCCCAAGGTTGTAGCAACAACAAAAATGACAATCAGTGAGCTTGCAGAGTAAACAAAGGCTGTGCTTGTGTACAGAATCTGTTTTATTGGCCCAATTTAACAAACTCCTTCCGTCTAGTCCTATGAATAGTGGGAATTGGGACATGGCTCCTGGAATCTAAGACTGTCTTACTGATTCCTGGCAAGAGAAAGCAATTCAAACGTTCAGTTCTATCTGATTTCACCCCATGTATATAGATATGGTGGTGTAATGTAATTGTGGAATAGGTAGCAGGAAGGGACATGGATATAAACTCACACCTCAGATGATTTGTGAATCCCAAGAAATCATGATATGCTTGTCTCTTTTACCTTATGGCTTGTCTGCTTATAAAGAAAACTGGAATATCTAATAATAAATTTAAGTATATGTTTGACCATATACAGATTTCATTTTATAGGCACCGTTAAAGGACAAATTGATAAACATTAATCTTTCTTTAATTTTATTTTTAAGTAATCACTACACGTGTGGGGCTTGAACTCATAACCCCAAGATCAAGAGTCACATGCTCTGAGCACCCTTGATAAACATTAATCATAACTCATTTGAATCAACCACAAGAAAATAAAAAGCTACAAGTATGACTTCTTCATTTGTTTTATGTTCTTTTCCTCAATGGCAGCAAGAAATTCCAGTACAGCACAGTACAGTCTATCTAGTATAGTCTAGCCTAGCCTATTAGGGTCAATAAAGTCTCAGAAAAGGTCCAGACGCTACTTCAGTCTTTGTAGGCCTTGTGTGATCTGCCTAAACTATTCAGCCTTGCCTTTGTAGTGCAAAAGAAGCCAGAGACAATAAGTAAACAAATTGATGTTTTTGTGTTACAATAAAACTTTATTTATAAAAAACAAATGGTAGCCTGCCCACAGGCTATAATTTGCCAACCCCTTTCTACCTCATGGCCTATTAGGTATGGTGTGGAGAAAAATGCTCCTTGATTTTTGATACAAACATAAAATCCACACAGTGTTGTATAGTTAATATAATCCAAAGTAAAGCTCTTCAATTAATCTTTCATCTGTAATATTACTACCTAGAAGACTACTATTCCATAAACCCACACCTATCTTTCTATTCACTGGCAAATCAAGAAAGACTGTAGTGGACATGTATTTGAGTAAGGCATCAGACTTGATTCTGTAAAGAAACAAATGTATATGAGATCAAATTCTAGATTCCTCCAGAATCTACAATCTGGTTAGGATTTTAATGAATTAACCCCTACCTGCAATACAAGAAATGCTAAAAAAAAAACATGTCTTAGGTAAGGGTATTGATAATGCATTGTACTGAAATTCAGGAAGAGTAGGAGTGGTTGGTAAAGGAGAAAGGATACTAGAGTATCCCCAGGCGTTGGTCAGTGTGCCAAGAGCTTCATCTAATCCTGGACATGAACCTGAGGCAATGGGATTGTTCTCTTCACTTATTTCAGATAGGAAACTGAGACTCGGGAGGGATAGATCAATCCAGTCCAAAGTAGTCTCTATCCATTGTTTGCCTTCTTCCTTGAAGTCTTGGTAACTCACGTAAGAGTGTTTGCTCATCTTTGCTCAGTACAGTTCAGAGAAATGCATGAGAAATTGTACCTCCTGTCAAGAAGCCAAAGCAGAAAGAAACGATGTGACTTGTCTCTAGTTGCACAGTAACTTTACAAAAAAGCCAGATTGGAATTCGCACCCTTACGTTTTGAAACCCCGACTGTACACACTACCATGTCAAAGACCGAGGTCTAAACCACAGTAACCTGATTACAAAAAACTGATGAGTGGGACATGAGCTTAACCATTTTTGTAAGACAGGCCTTTGGGCTATTTTGAACGAAATGCCATAAATACACCAGTAAGTATAAGAAGAGACTGTGAGCCATTAAATTACGGGAGATGGTCCTGCAAACCCTCTGCAAGGTTGAACTACTGCAGAACGGATCTCAAATGCCCTGGGAATAATTATAGCCTGTATCTGCCAGTCTTTAGATTTTTCAAGCTCATTATAAATGTCATTAGCTCATTAGGAGACAAGTCATTTCAACTCTGGACCCCAGTTCTCTTATCTGCAACTATGAAAAACTGCACCAACACTGATCACTAAGGTTAGTCCCAGTTTGAAAAGCCAAGTTCAACTGAGATTCTCTCACTTGCTGTGATCAGATCCTATGAGTTACATACATTTGAGATTAACCGGAGCATCAGAGCCTCTTGGGGTGCTAAGCCAAAAAACATGTGACCTCACGCAGAGCAAGTGGAGACAACACCCATGCTAACGACGGCTACCATGTATCTTTTAGAGTAGACAACTCCCTCCCCTCCTCCTTTTTTAAAATTATTAAATTAGAGATGCATTTTTTAAAAATGTATTCCATGACTTGGGCATTTTTCATGACTACTCCGAAGTCAGAATTAGGAGGATTCTGGAGCTCATGAAAAGAAGCTTTGAGAAGAGAAATTCAGGTGAATGTCCTCCTTCTGAGCAATGCTGAGTAAATCTGAGGCCCCAGAGCAAGGAACCAGGTCATGGGGGGCTAATGGTCTCCCATCTTTCCCTTTTAGGAGCTAGGATTTGGGATCATCTGGTTTGTGCTCTGTCCCTTTTTCATAGGTTACATATATTACACATCACAGGAAAATCCTGCCTCGACCAGTCAGACACGTTGTTGGGCATCTCTGTACATAGCACGGGGAGCCTGACCAATTAGTCCATTTAACAGGAGCTCCCAGCCAGCCTCCCTCCGGAAAATAGGTGAGAAATTCTTATATTCCTCTCAATATGTTAATCAGACAACTGGTATCACAGTTCTCTAACTGTGTAATACCAGTCCCCCTTGGCAGATATATTTTATTTGGATAATGATGTGAAATTTAAGATCTACGTTTCAATTGTGCAGAGCCACGGGCAGTTGTCAATTTTAGTGACAGACATAGACCTCGAGCTAAATTCCTGTGCACAAGCAAAAATTCCAACAAGCGTAGCACAATTCTGGTCCCTTAATAGAAATACATTTTCTCCCATCGAGGGGCAGTATTTTTAAACTGTTCATCGCATCTCTTGGTACTGGCAAATCATTAATGCTCTCAAATATTTCCTTTAACACGGGCATTGGTGACTTGTGCCATCAACCAGCCTGACAGGAAATCAGATGGTTATAACTTGATAGCCTACTCCTTCTCTAGGAGAACAGTGCTGAACGTATACCATCCTTTATCCCTCTGTAGTTTCTCGAGCAATGTTGCTCGTTAATAGGTCCAAACTCCAAAGCAAAAAGAGGAGCTCACAAATGCTGAATTTCTGAGACCTTAGGATCTACGTACTGGGGAGAATTCCCACTGCTGATCTTGCTGTTGGCAATTACATTAAAGAAATAGCCAGCAAGTGAACTCCATGGCCTGGGGCAGCGGTAATGTGATGAGCGGCCTCTCACCTCTAGGTCACTGGTTCAAATCCAACCATGGCTAAAGGGCGGGGAGCACGGGGGCGGGGGTGGGGGGTGGGGTGGGGTGGGGGTGGGGCTGAACAGTGTCTGATATTCTAGGTAAAAGTATTTGTTAGACTTGTGAAAACACACATCAGATCCTCAGGCAAGTGTACCAAAATAAACATCACAATTAATCCTAACCCATTGGTATTATGATTTAGCACTGAGTGAGTTTTAACCAGCAAAGTTGAGAAGAGACAAGTCTGCGAAGTATGTGTTTCTCCTACAAAACTAGATTGCTTTGTATTGTGTCCTAAAGGTAAATAAACTGGAGCTTTGTCTAAATGTAGAGCAAGGGAATTCCAGAGAAAAGGCTCCAGTTCCCTGAAATGCAAAGCAGGGACATCAGTCAACAGAGCAGGCAGAGTTTTCCTGCTCCAGCAGGAACAGGGAGAGAGGCTGTCTTCCCACAGACTTCTTTACTCCACTCCCAGGGGAGCTAATCTGGTGGCACAAATAGGAGACAAAGGATCTGGGGGCAGGGCCAAATACTCACCAGGGTTTCCTCCCTGGACCCGATTTCCTTCCCTGTAGCTTAAAAGGTGTAGGGGGAAAAACCTCTGAAGCACCTACTGGCTGTGGGAGTCTGTAATTCTTTGACCAGGAGCTCTGAGCAAACAGCTTTTTACTTTCTGTCCGGGCTAGTATCACCCCACCTCTCCGTGCTCCAGCAGAGGCACATCTGAAACCTCCAACACAGGACCCATACAGGCTTGGGAGTCACCAGGGCAAGATCTGAAATGCATCTCTGCTCATCCCCGCTGTGTGTCCTGCAGGGGGATTCCCCTTCCTGAGCCCCAGCCTGCTTGCCCACAACAGAGTCCCTTGACTACCTCAAAGCATATTGGGAATTGAAGGAAATAAAAGAACCCGAGACCGTGCCCGGTACAGAGCACATATGCAATAAATGGTAGATCCTTTGTTAGTGGTTACCTTCCACCATCCCCAGAAGGCATTATAAGGCTGGTGTTGCTTATTCACTCACTCCAGCAGTCCTGAAATCTGAACTTATTTTTTATTGATCGGATCTATATAATCAGTAAAAGTGAACTATGGGGTGCCAGCCGTTTATCCTCACAACCCCACTTCTGAATAAAGTGTAGATGCCTACGCTCCTTACGTGGACAGACTTCTAAGACAGGGCAAAACAACGCGCTTTGAACATGCCTAAGAAAGCCTTTAATTAGGAGGAACAAAAAACTGAAGGTATTTTCGAGGCTGGCTTTTTTTTTTTTTTTTTTCTTTAAAGAGCCTATTGGGGAAAAAAATCAGCTTTGAGAGGGTGATTGGAGATGACTTGACAACTCATGTTCAGTGTCTTTCTGGACTCGGTTTGTTTGTCTACCTCTAGCCCATCTTCTCATATTTGTCCCAAACATATACACCCATGTTAATAACTGCAATGACTCATCAATCAACACTACATGGATTAAAAAAATCTTATGGAAGATAAATGTGGGTCTCCCTTGTTCAGTTAAATTCTTGTTTTCATACCTCTAGATCCAGAGCAAGGTTTCTCAACTTCGACACTTTGGACACGTTCAGGAGGATGATGCTTCCTCTAGGGGCTGTTCTGTGCTTCTTAGGATATTCAACAGAATCCTTGGTCTCCAGATACAATCGCCACGTACAAAGAGCACAGTCTCACTTGTCACAAGAAAATGTCTCCAGACATTGTGAAATGTAGCCCGGGGTGGTGCCATCAGCCCAACCGAGAGCCCCGCTGCCCTTTTTAAGCCATCTGGGAAGAGAACACCAGTGGAAGATGTGTTAGTTGGCCCTTTTCCAGAGAGCAAGGGAGTGGCACTTTGTGCTGTGTTTACCTAACTTGCAAGTTATCTGTAATGAGTGTTGGTCTTTCTGGTCTCTAAGCCCTGTGTGGAGCTATGGATAGATATGTTGGGTTTTAGTGGTACCCTGGGATTGAGAAACAGAAACTGGGGTACTAGCATTTATTTTTATTTGAGTTTTTGAGGTTCTAAGTCTATTGATCTGTGATGTCTTTGAGATGGATCACACAGTAACATGCATCCAGTGGTTAATTAAATATATATATACACACACACACATATATATATATAATGGAGATATATATATTATATATATACACACATATATATAATGGAGATATATATATATATATATATATATAGATATATATATATCCATTTTCAAGAAAAAAATCCAGAAAAAAATATGCATAGCAGAAATCCGGCCACAAAGGAATACCCCTGCAGCAGGAAGTAGTAACTCAGAACCACAGCATAACAGCTGGAGTAGGAAAGGAGGAAATCAGAGACATAAAGGATGTCTGCCTCACAAACAAAGCTGTGTACTTTCAGAACTCTAGGACAATAAATAGATTCAGTGTTCTTTTATGATTGACTGGCACTTAAACTTTATTATGAGTGAATATGTCAAGATAATAACAGAAAAGTGCCGCAAATATGCAAAGAAAACTATTGCACAACAGCTTCCATAACTCAGGGGGAAGAAGAAGATAAATGACCCAGCCACACCATCTGAGCAAAAATATGAAACTGGTTAAACTGGACTGGATTTCTGCCCACACTCTGCACCTCCCCAGTGCAGGCACTGTTCTGAGCCATACATAGGGAGGTAAATGTATGCCATGCATACCCTCCATTACCCGTAATGGAGTAACTTTGTCCAGTACTTTGGTAGTTTGCCCAGACCTCTTCAGGTGTGTGTTGTTACATGTCAGCTACAGAAATATGTTACATCTCCCCCCCTGCTTTTACGCTAGGCACTGAAATAGTAATTCTCACAGTTGTCCTTACCTTCTCACCTTTTTCTTAAGAACCAGACTTAGATGAGTCTGGGGAATAATATATTTGGGAATTCATGCCTTTAGACTTCCCCACATTGCCTGTGCTCATAGTCTGGGGAAAGGAAAGCAGAAATAGGGTGGTGGGAAGAGAGGATGAAGGAGACAAGAAAGATGAGCTAGAGTAAAATATTTTCTACTCATGTGTTGAAAGATCCCTGAAAGATTCCCTTCTTCCCTGTCATTTGCCAGTCATTTACTCCTTGCAACGTCAACCAAGGGCACCCCACTGGTTCCACAACAAGATTTGCCTTCTGTGGAAGCTTTTCTGGGATTTGGAATGAACTGATCAGCCATTCCTTGCCAATGTCTTTTCCTTGCTCTGCATAAGAAATCTAGAAATAAGCACTTCCCAACCCCAACTCCCCTAATTCCAAACGCCACCAGTGCATTTTGCCATTCATGAGTAATTAGTAGTACAAGGTCCTTTTTTGAATCAAAGACAGCCATACTGAGCCTGCAAAGGAGTCCCCAAAGGGTGGCTGGAGCTCTCCCAGGGCAGAGAAGAGAAGACACTATTTGGATTTGCAAGCACTTACAAGCTAAAGTCATAGCCCAACTCCTCTGCCTCCAAATAAAAGAGCAGCAACACATACATTGTAAACACCTCAAGATTTCACAAAATAGGGGCGCCTGGGTGGCTCAGTGGGTTAAAGCCTCTGCCTTTGGCTCGGGTCATGATCCCAGGGTCCTGGGATCGAGCCCCACATTGGGCTTTCTGCTCAGCAGGGAGCCTGCTTCCCCCTCTCTCTCTGCCTGCCTCTCTGCCTGCTGGTGATCTGTCAAATAAATAAATAAAATCTTAAAAAAAAAAAAAAGAAAAGAAAAAAGATTTCACAAAATACTTTTCACTCTAACAGTAGTTTTGACAACAACTATAAAAGAAAGTGGCGCTTGGGATTTAAACAAGGCAAGATGTTTACTCCTGAACTTGCTTTCAACAGCGATGGAAAGAAGATGAGCGACTGCCCTTGGTTAATACAAAAGCTAAAGAAATTGCGTGGGTTATTTCTGAGTGATCTGTAAAACAGAGTAATATCAATTATCTTACAGAGTTGCTTTGAGGATCAAATGTGATGGTCTGCGAAAGTATTCCGAAAATATAAAAATGACATTTAAATGTAACATGTTATTAACAACAATGATTATTGGTTTAAATAGCAGCTCAGTGTCTAGTGCATTATTTCATCAGATCAGAGATGTGGAATGTCACTAAGTCAGGTGATGTTCTGAAGCACATTCTCTCCGATGTTACCTGTCAACGTTGTTCAAGTATGTGGTGATTCTTTAATTGCATTCTGTTCTTAAGGAGCCTTCACCACCTTGATCACATGAAGTGCCTGAGGTTATTTGTAGCCCTGGGCTTGTTTTTGTCACGTGAGCCAAGGAAACCCCTGAAGAGGGTGCAAGGTTTGTGGAAGGTCACAGAACACTGCCCTGCATTCCCCTCTTAGTTAAAACTTTTGCTTACTATTGTGACATTTTCCAGTTGATAATTTTTAGGAGCCTCATCCCAGTCCTTAGGGGACTTAATATTGAAGATAGATAATTATGACACGGATATGAGTAGTTCAAGTGCAAATATTAAGGAAACAAGAAAATAGATAACTCGAATCTGGGGGATTGGAGCAAGGCTAATGTGTAGGATCCAGAAGAAGAGTAAAGAAACGGGAAGACTGCTCTTTATTTAACGTCCCAGTGATTTCTCCTTGGGAACATTCTTAATTAGAAACATTTATTTCTTTGACGGTAAGGACAGAATCTCTACATTTCTCTGGCAATAAATATCTCTTCTCCCAGAGAAAATCTCTACTTTTCAGATACTAAATACATAATTTCTACATTTTACTTGTTGAGAGAGGAAGAAAAGAAGGGACTCCTTTCTGATTATACTGTTTTATGTTATTACTCTAGGCAAAAGAATATTTATAGAGAATAAATATCTAAACTACTTAATTAACTAATTAATATATTTGAGTTAATACTTGTCCCAGGCATAATTACCAACATGGTACAATTCCTTTTTAACAGTGACTTATATTTGAAGTTACTAAAACAGTGATTTTTAATATAGATCCTTAAAAAGAGAGGGGACACTATTTTTGCATGAAATCTGTAATAGATGACACTTGAGACATCAAGTGACTCAGTCTAAGAGGTTTCTGCATATTTTAATAATTTAGAAGACTGAAAGGCTAAAAAGAATGGCTTTTTCAAATACTGATTATCTTATCCTTGACTGTGTTTCTTTTATTTTATAAAAGGTTTGTGTTTTTCCTAAGTTTTTTGAGTAGTAACTTCTAATAAAGAAAAGAAAGCACTTTATAAAAAAAAAAGTAACCAGTACTAAATTACAGCTAGTAAACAATGAGGTCTACATAATAGTAGCGAGGAAGTCTGCTAATTTATAGCCAATTCATTATAATGCTAAATATTAATACATTTCTGTTCTGCCTTCACTTAGAGCTGGTTGAATCATGAGCCTCATCAAGGAACCATTAGGGGCTCAAGTTAGGTCCCATACAAAGAGAACAACACAGACCTGTTTCCTCCTCGCTTGGGGTTCAGAAACCAATTTATAAAATAATAATGTAGGCAAAAAGTTTACAGACAACAGGAAAAAAATGAAATCATCATCCTTATAGACAATATTTTGCATCATGTGCTTGTCCCATATGTAAATATTTTTAGAGGTAAGGAAGCAGTACTCTACATATAGTAGACGTTCAGTTAATGTTCCCTGATTATAATTAAGAATTATTTATGGGGACGCCTGGGTGGCTCAGTTGGTTAAGCGGCTGCCTTCGGCTCAGGTCATGATACCAGCATCCTGGGATCGAGTCCCACATCGGGCTCCTTGCTCGGCAGGGAGCCGGCTTCTCCCTCTGCCTCTGCCTGCCTCTCTGTCTGCCTGTGCTCACTCTCGCTCTCTCTCCCTCTCTCTCTGAAAAATACATAAATAAAATCTTCTTAAAAAAAGAATTATTTATGATTTTGTGGCCCAGAGCAACATTCCTAAAGCTCTAAATTAGACCCACGATTTTGGTAGAAAATTGTATAAACCATCTACAAGTGGTCAAAAGACCCCCTCTACCCCAGTCAGAGTTCCAGGCCTCCTTAAAAAGACTTGACAGACTGCAGGGAATGTGTGCCTGTAATTGCTCCCCCTCATAGAAATGCAGAGAACACCACCACTGTTCTATAAGAGAAAGGGAAATGACAATAAGATTAAAAAGCAGAGGGTGTTGATCATTACAGCCCGAGAAAAATTTTAATTCTCCCCCAACGACTGCCCTCCCCCCACCTAACCAATATCAGAAACCAGTGGTACCTCCTTCGCTATTAGTTCCTGGATTCAGAATTCTTCATTAAAGTTGAGGGATTAAATATAGCACTTTAGCTAATTAATTATGGTTTGATCATTTTGACACCTCCAAATGACTCAGCCACATACCTTGAAGCTTTGTCAACTCAATTGCGTCTTTATTTTTGTTGCCTTTAACCAACAATGAAGACTAATGCCACTCTTTCTAGTTCTCAATCACCTCTACAGAAGTGCTCCCCTGGCAATGTGCGAGGACAGACCTAATTAATCCCTCATCTGCCCTCCGTCGTGTCTATACATCACACTGGCAGTTGGAACTGCTGCTTGTTTTAAGGCTATTGCTGGAATGAAAAGCTCATCTGTTTTTCAATAATTTTACCACAGGTGGTGATTTGTAATTAGAAAGGGCAGAATCCGAATTTGGGGGTGCGTGTGCGTGCGCGCCGGCGTGCTTGCGGGTGCGCGCCTTCATGCACCGGCACGTGCACGGGCTTGCCTGTGCTTCCTACTTTACAACGGGCACTCATTGTACAAGAGAGAAAAGGAAGGGAAAACAGTAGCACAGCAGGAAAAGAAACAGTAACTTTTGCATCAGGCTGAACAACAGGATTGTACAATAAATTTTGTTGTCATTTTCCTTTCTGGTTTTGCTTTTTAGAAATTGATAGAACTGCATACAGGTTAGAGATCAAACGCTTGGAGAAGCTGCGAAGACTGTGAGATCCAGGGACCCTGAGGACGTATTGGTGTTCCCCAGAGGGATAGTGGCTTACGGTGTGCGCAGGGAGGGAGATGAAGGAGGGTCAAGTGAAAACCTTCACTTGGACTTTATTCCCACTTGGCTCTCTGGTCTCACTCGGCACGGGGGGGGGGGGGGGGGGGGGGGCGCGGGCATTCTTGTTTTCATCCTAGGGGAAGCCTGCTGTAACTGGGAAAAGAGTTTAGCATAAGCAGGCAGTCTGGCTAATTTTGGCAAACTGCAGGGAGAGGAGATTCCCTTGCAGTTGGATGAAAATGCTCTGATAAAGGGGACTTGCTTTCAGGACTCCATCCCCCAGCCGTCACTACACCGCCATCCCGGGCCACTCGCCCTCATCACTTTCTTTGCTCTTCTGGGCCCACTCAGAGTCTACTCTTTACACTTGAAGGCACTTCCATGAAGGCTTCCTCCAGGATTCCAGCCTGTCATTCATCTATGCAGACCCCGTGGCTTAAGGCTCTTTTTCTGGCCTGAGAGGTGAACAGCCGGGATTTCCAAGTATCAGTGAGAGCCTCAATGTCTTGCCTCTTCGAGGACGCTGTAAATCCCTGGAGGGTGAGGGGGCCTTTTGGCGTTTCCTCTTGATCCCAGAACCATACCGTGTAGTTTGTAATGTTTATAAAACATGTTTACATATATATGTATTTAATACATAAAATTGATATATCTCAAAATGAAATGGTCTTATGATTCCCAGTGCAAACTGACTTGGAGACTGAAACAGTGGTCTTACTCCTCATGCTGGAAGAAGGGCAGTGACCTCTAACTGTAGCAGGAAAGCAAAAAGGGAAATACCGCAGGATTTTTGCCTGACAAAATCTCTCAGGCTGCAAGTATTACGACTTAGTGGAAATGAATTATCATATACACTTCTTGAGATGGTGTTTGTTTTTAAAAACAGTCAGTTACGTTCTTAAGTGGAGTTTGCTTTGGGGAAGGTGAACCCAGAAAAACTTTGGTGCGGATTTCTGCTGGTCACAGGCTTCTGCAATTATGGGGTCCGGTTGTGGGGTAGGTTGGAGAAAGGGAACACTGACTCTACTCTTCTGCCAACTTACTTGATTTTATGACTTCTGCCAACTTACTTGATTTTATGACTTCTGCCAACTTACATTTGTTTGTAGAGAAAGAGGCTAGTTTCCCCTGCTCGGTACCACAGAAGGAGGATGGCACATCACACTGTGGAAATATGAGATCTATGTCAGAGGTCAGGATGTTCTTTCACATCAAGAGATTTTGGCATTAAAAGGAAACCCACGCCTTGTTCTCTAGGGCTTCCCCTGCACAGGAGCAAGCTTACAGACCCACAGGAGAGGTGACGTAGACACACCTCCCATATCACCAGGTCCCCATCTTCTAACAGCTAATGATTTGTGGAAATTAGTTCATCCAAACCACTAGATGAAAGGCATCTAGAGCCAGTAATATCTTGCCCTCCCATTTAAATAGTTCTTTGTATTCTGACTATACTAGTATCTACATATAGAATATACTAATTGTTCCTAATTGAACAGTATGAAGAATATTATCTGCTCTGTTCATTTGAAAAAGGGGAAGTAGGAACTGTAATGCAAAAAGAACAGCTTGGGTCATTTTTTTTAAGCTACCTTTTTGTTCGGGCTTTATAGTTTAGACCCTGCAGTTTGGGATATTTTTTCCCCCAAATACAGCATATCACCTTCTATCTCTTAGTTCAAACTGCTTAGCCTGTTATTAATGCCTCCTCCTATTTTATATGCGATATTTATTTTCAGCCTGATTCCTCCTTGTTTCTTTGCATGGAATTTCCTCTGTAATTAGACTTCTGTTCTCACACCCTGCAGACATGCATATACATTCCCGTTTCTGGGCTTGTACACACAATTCCCTTCACCGAAGGCACGCTCCCCACCTCTTCTCATCATGTGAATATCTTACCTTTCTCAACCAGACTTTTTCAGTCGACCACGGTGCCTGCTTTTTCTGACCTCAGTGCCCTTAGCATGTGTAGCATGTCAAAAAGCTCTCCACCCAGTACCAATGGCAGCATCATTTTATTTTATTTGCTTTATTTTCCTGATTACATTATAAGCATGTCTCCCCTTTGCCTTTCATGGTGCACACAGCCTTCAATAAATGTTTGATAATTTCCTTTTAAACACACATGTGATACTGTCATTCTATTTCCTGAATCCACTTTAACCAAAGAAAGGAAAAGTGTAACATTTTGAACATCTCTACAAAAGAATCAGGAACCTAATCTCTATACTACAGAACTAAAGCTACTGAAAAAAAATTTTTTTACTTTTGCACAATTGAGAAAAGAGTTCATACTTAGACCTAGACAGGGCTGGAAGGTAGCTTAGAGCTAATTTCCTCTAACTCCTTCTTTCAGTAATTGAGAAAACTGAGACTCTATAATAGACAACTTGATTTTATATCTTTTTATGGTACCTGGACAAAATGTCCCATAATATTAGTACAATTTAATACACTTCATATTTTTCAAAGTATTTTATACACATCTTTTTTTGCTCTCATCATAGCATTGTAAGACATTTGTTATTACCCTTCTTCTTCTTCTTCCTCCTCCTTCTCCCTCTCCCTTCTTTCTCCTTCTCCTTCTTTTTTTTCAGATTACAAACATTTAGAAGTTCATGTACTTAGTCCACAGCAGATGTTGGACCAAGACTTGCATCCTTGGCCATCTCTCCCTTGGTGACTTCCTCCATTCCCCCGAAAGTCAAATATATGTTGCCAATTCAGAACTTGTCCTACATATATAGACAACACATAAGTAATCCAGGTGAACAAAAGTTGTGGGAATAGGGAGCAGAAGAGATTAAAAAAAAAACAAACAAACAGGGAGAGAGAGAGAAATATTTCCAGGCAGAAGGAAGAATATGTTCAAACACTTGAGTTGAGAGGAAGCAGACGGACTCTAAAGAAGGGAATGAAGGTTTCAGTGTTGCAGTAGAGTATTGAAGGCGGGGGCATGGGGTGTTGTGTGTCTGTGCATGTGTAGAAGAGGGTGATCCTCTTCTTCACATTTCCATTTGGATGTCTCAAAAACATTCCAAACTCAATATATCTAAAGCCAAACTCACTATGTTTACCAAACAGCCCCACATCTGATCTTACTCCAGTATTTCCTCTCTTGGTGAAGAATGTCCCTATTCATGACGATGAAAGTCTGGCACTCATCCTGCGTGTCTCTTACCCATTGTATCAATTCCCCACCAACAAGGCCTGGTGATTTTGCCATCTAAAAGTGTTGTCACTGCACACTCTCTCGATGTAGGCCAGGTGCATTCTGGCCCATTACTGTTTGCTCTTGCCTTTTTGCACCAATATCTTGGTCTTGGTCTTTGGTCATTCCACTCTGCCTACCCACTCCTGTATTTTCTTCCCCATGACAGCCAGGGCAATCATTAAAAAATATATAAATGTGATCATTTCACCAACCTGCAAATATCATGCAATAACTTTCCATTGCTCTAAGTACTGACTACAAATCTTTAATTAATTTTAGGTCAATGTCTCTTGAACTTTAAGTGTAGACACACTACCTGGAGATCTTTAAAAAATGCTGATTCTGATTTGGTGTGTCAGGCTGGGCTCTGGCAAGGCAATGATGGCGGTGTGCAGATGACACTTCGAGTAGCAAGGGCCTAGAAGACCACCACCACCTCAGGAGTCCCTCTTCTATCACTCTGTATTCTATACACGGTGGATGCCTTTCCATTCTTTGAAATCAGCATGTCCTCTCTCAGCTCAAGCCTTGAACGTATTCTTTCCTCCACCCAGAGTTTTTCTTCTCTATCCCTTTTTTTCCCCACCCCCAATTCCCAGGTCCCTGGTCCTTTATTCATACCTTAGAATTTACCTTCTGACTCACTCTGCTGCCTGTACTTTTTTTTCACAGTACTTAACACAATTTGTATTCACATCTTTTTCTTTTTTCTCTCTTTTTAGAGAGAGAGCAAGAGAGAGAGAGAGCACACAAGCAAGTGAGCACATGCCCATGTGGGGAAGGGGGCAGAGGGAAAAGGAGAAAATCCTAAGCAGGCTCCATGTCCAGCATGAAGCCCATGGCGGGCTCAATCTCACAACCTGAGATCATGACCCCAGCCAAAATCAAGAGTCAGACACTTAACCGATTGAACCACCCAGATGCCCTTTTATTCACATTTTTAAGTTATGTGATTATTTAATTAATGTCCATATTCCCTATCAGACTCCAAACTCCATGAAAATTGAACTTCATGTAAAACCAAGTAAAAACCAAGAACTGTTATTAGGGGTCCAAGTACCTTTATGGGTCCCTCTCCTGATCCTTCAAGACAGAGCTGGATATTAGAAAATAATACTTCCTACTGGCTGGAGTGGCACATGAGGACTACTGGGCACCTGGATGCGGGTCAAAGTTGGCAAGGAGTAGAATTTTCTGCAGTAGCAACTGAGAAAGAGAGAGAGAAAGAAGGAGCAAGCAGACTGTGAGGCATCAGAGGCCAAGTGTAGCCATGTATGTACTGGTATATTTTGCCTAAATTAATTATTAGTTAAGTAATTAAATTAATTAAAACCACATCTTGTCTGGTGCCTGGCACATAACAGAAACTCAATAAACTCTGAATATAACTCTCTGAATATAAATACCCATAAATAATGACAGTGCATATCTTCTGATCTGGTCACCCCTCTAAACCAGCATAGTGTAGATACAATGTGAGCTATGTAATTTTAAATTTTCTTGAAGTCATGTTAAAAAAAATGTAGAAGGAAACAAAGTTAATTCAATATTTTAACCCCCAAATTACATTTTGACATATAATCAATATTTCACATTCTTCTCTCTTTTCATACTAAGTCTTCAAAATCCAGTTCAGATTAACCACATTTCCAGGGTGCAGCGGATAAAGTATGGCTACTGGCTGCCATATTGGACAGGACAGCTTTAGACTATTTGGTCTCTCCCTACATAGCTCAAGTGAGTATACAGCCTGGCATATTGGTGAGACAAACATCTAGAAAGGAGTATAGCCAACAGCTGAAAACCCACAACATCCCTCAGCCCTCGCCTCTTACAACAAAGTCATCTTTCTCCCTACTGATGTATGCTGGCGCACAAGTTCCTCTCAGCAAAGAGCCCATAATGGGAACAACTCTTACTATTGAGAATGTAAAACCTAGAGCAAATAAAAACTAAGTGCTTTTATTTCTACACCAATATGCCTGAAGGGTAGAAACAGTTAAAAAAAAAGAAAGAAAGAAAGAAAGAGAGAAAGAAAGAGAAAAAACCATCTTGTACTTGTTTTAGAATCTTGGGGAAGATGGCTGAAGGATTTCTGGTTTCACATCACTTGCACACTCCTAATGAGCCACTGACAATTCCAGGTAACTCAGGCAGCCTCCATCTATTTCCATGCATTAGCACTGGCTGGCGAAAAGGAAGAGCCTCCTAATAAAGCATTCAAGGCAAATGCTTTTCGACTACTGGGAAAGCCATCCATAAATACATGCGTATTTTGAAATTAATCAAATGTACTCCTTGATCTATGCTGCACAAGCTGAGTGCCAAATATTGTCTATTTCCATGTGTAGCTCTAGGGATCTTCATTCCACATAGAAACCGATGGGTTACTTACTCATTTATCGGGTCTATTCATTTATTCAGCCTTTCAACCTATTTCTCGAGCACTCTTGTGTGCATGCGGGTGACTGAGGACAAAGTGACCCAGAAGGCACAGTACCTGCACTTTACAGTCTAGGGAGTCTCTAACCTGGAGACAGAATGCTTACATATTATTTACGTGAGGAATTTTTACATGGATTTTTGAGACACTGGAAAATAAGCTGCTAATTAAACACGGCCGGTGTTTGTGTTAGGCCTGTAGAAGTTCCCCATGCCAGCAAGATAAGCCAAATGTTTTCTAGGCCCCACTTCCTACATTCCAAGGCAAGGTCACTTTCACGGTTTGTCTACAGGTGTGCTGATCAACATTTCCATCGACCATGTGACAGAATCTCAGCAGCTTTCCCTAACACCAGCTGTCCTCAGTCTCTGGGCCCTTAAAGGGGAAGGGCATGGGAGAGGAGAGAGGCCGCATACAGTCTCAGCACTCAGCCTCGGCCATAGCAGTTCTGTTGTATGCCTTCGAGGAAACCATCCTGCTATGGATTTTTGAGGCTTACCTGCCCACTTTTTCTGCTGACCCAGTGGGATGGGCCCAAACTAGGACTCCAATGCTTCATAATCTGCTGGCCAGCATTGTTCTAGTTTCTTCATTTCTCTGCTGTCACTCTATGGAACTCCTTGCCACCTTTTGGTGTGTCCAGGTCTCCAATGCTCCCCTTTTCCTTGGGAACCACACCCTCTTCTAGTACTCAGCCCCTTCGGATGGGATGCTCACAACAGAAGTTCTAGGGGCCCTAGACATCAGATCTTTCAGTATGTTCCACCACACAGTCTTAGCACAATACACATTACTAGGGAAGGGGCTGGATGAGGAAGGGTCAGAAGTCTTCCCTTACCAAGTACATCCTGAATCATTTGTCTGTCCCCATCCTCTGACTCTGCTACTGAGTCTAAACCACTTTGCAGACACACGTTGCCAAGGAGTGAATATTTTTTTCCTCTTGATTTCTCTATTATCCCACTGCACTCTGGATTCAATCCATCCCCCCACCTCCTGCTGAGATGGGCTGACATGTGTGTACATTCAAACTTCAGTGGTGGTCAAGACTTAAGTATTTACTCTGGGAGCTCCATGGACCTTGGAAAGACACTTGTTTAAGTGTCTCTGAATACTGTGTGACAAATGAGGAGTCTGGGTCTGCCCAGAGAACATGAGGGACTGTAAGGAGGGGTCAGCTCTCTCCCCAACAAGAAACCCTGGTATGCCAGGTACATGCATTCTAAGTGTGTTGGGTCTTTGATGTTCACAAGGTTTGACTACTCAACTTTTCAATTTCCAGCTTCTATTATTATGGACAATTTAAATTTCCCTTTAATATATCCCCCAAAAGAAGGTAATGGAAATTGTGTATGTGTCACAATGAGTAGTCATTCAAGTGAATTTGTTGTGCACAGTGTATTGGAACATGTAGATTATATGATGCCATTCCAAGTAGTTGCCTAGTTGAGAAAGGAGCAATAATTAGAAGAATGGGAATTTTACTGTATATGATCATTAAGTCAAGTAACAAGATGTCGATCCATTCTTTGAAAATCTAACTACTTACTCAGAAGCTGAGAAGTATTTGTTATACATCTACTCTTTGAATCCAGGCTTTTTATTGGGTTAATTTCTTTGAGATGGTGAGTATATCCTTATATAGATCATGACATTCAAGGTCTATTTTTCCTGAAAAAATGAATGAGTAAAGATAAGGTTACATATAGGATCACATATTGCCATTGACTTTCATGGTCATTTTAGAGAAAATCTATCATGTGGAAATTAGTAAGGAAAAACACAATTAAATTTCCAACTTTCCATTCCAAATGCATTCTGCTTTATTAGTATGTTGCCTTTACGGATTTTATCTTCCTAATAAATTTGCCAGGTATTAGGCAGACAAATGGATAACTCACATGAACTCAAGATATTCCCTCAGGAGTATACATGTATTACTATGTCACTGGAGATCCGTTGGACTTCATGGGATTTGCCTATCAAGTCTGCAGTTCTGACAACATTAAACTGAAAAAGTCAATGGAAAATTTTTATTCTCTAATGTCTCAGATATTATAAAGTGTTATTGTTCCTCTCATCATGGTTCTCTACTTTCTGTAAACCTTGGGAGGTATCAACACCTGCTTCACTGACAACAGAGTATCCTTAACCTGGAATTCGAGGCAGAGGATAATCTTACCTTTGAGAATTCAGTAGAGGGCAATCTTGGGTGACTCTTCCACTGTTACCTTTCTCTAAGCTATTGGGATGTGTGATTTGGACTGGCATGCTGTGGGAGACAGAACTTGGCATCTTTTTCAAAGTGAGTCCCAACCTTCCCCATGTAATTTCACGTACAACGAGATAATTTCCAAACAGAACATTAAACAGTACCCTTATGATCTGTAAGTATCCATACTATTTCCCTACTTTCTACTTATAATCACCTCCTATGGACATTGTGAAAACAAGATGATTAAATAGAAAAACAATGCACAGTCATTGCTTACCTTCTTAAATATCTTCCACTTCTCCCATCCCCACTGGAGGGAAATAAGACCGAGAAGAGGATGCCAGTGTACACACCTCTGGGCATGGCTTCTGCTCCAACCCCGGGATCCTTTCCCAAGTTCCATTTTTACTACCTACCTGGGAAAATAAACAGCCAAGGGATTTTCTGAACATTTCTGCAAGGCTACCTTAAAGATTCTCTATCAGCCCTTCTGTGTATATGCGTCATCCCTTGGAGATGATCTGGCAGAGCCAAGAAAGGCTTATAAATCACCTCTGGGTGACTTGGCCAAAAGTCCAACAGTCTCTCAATTCCCCCAAGTGATTTACTTTGCCATTTATTTTTAGTCTAGTGTCAGATGAGGTGGCTGATAAGGTAAAATCCTAACAATCAACTGACCATGGTCCGAAGTGGCAGCAGACTGAAGCCGATGTGTGCTAGGCCTGGTGACAGCCACTTTGTGACAGAGCTTGTCGGAAGCACTCTCGGGCCCTCAGGTTCTACGTGTGGGCCTAACCCTTCCAGATGAATGGGAACTGACAGGAGTGATCCCTGCAACATGGAATGGAGTCATAACATGAAAACAGGGACATGTGTGGGATTGAAATACCAGGCACAGATATATCACTTATAATGGCCAGGGAAATGACAGGGGACTCACGCTGACTTTACTTGATTTCTGTTTAAAGATGTACTTTGTGCTAAGAGACAGAGCTAGCTGGGAGTCATGGATTGGGAAAACTATCCCCTCCCCAACCATGACCACCCCAATTTAATAGGAGCTACAAAATCACTGGCATTGTGTGCCACTGGAACAGGGATCCTTGACCCTGACTTCACAGTAGTCACCTGAACATATATGGCCTGGCATCCTGGGAGGGAGCTTCCGATCTGATGGGCGCAAGGGGGTGGGGTGGTGGTCGCAGGGGCATCAACAAGGCCTAAAGGCTCTGCAGGGGATTCGGATACACAGCAGTTATCAAGAACCCCTGCAGGAGGGGATTGAAAATGAAGACACTGGAAAATGGGTATAATTTTTACCATAATAACACTATGAATCTATATTGCCCAAGGAGCTCAAACCCTATTTTATTATAAGTAAGCAAGGTTAAAAGAATTATCTTGGGGATGCCTGGGTGGCTCAGTCAGTTGGGCTGCTGCCTTCGGCTCAGGTCATGATTCCAGGTCCTGGGATCGAGTACCGCATCAGGCTCCTTGCTCAATGGGGAGCCTGCTTCTCTCTCTGCCTCTGCCTGCCACTTTGCCTGCTTGTGCTCTCTCTCTCTCTGACAAATAAATAAATAAAATCTTAACAACAACAACAACAAAGAATTATCTTGTTTCATCCAACAAATCACTTGGTTCTGGGAACACACATTTCACCCCCTTCCTCTCTAATGCCCTTAACCTTGAGCTGGAGGTCAATATTAATTGTGAACACCAAACAAGGGTTACTTTGACCCTAGCCCAATTTGAACTTGGGGCATCCGAGAGGGAAAGGTGCCCTAGAGCTGTTTAGTCAATAATACCAACGTGCTGCCCTTTTCATGTGGATGTGGACCCACAGATGTTAAAAATGGCAGGTACCTTCTAATTTCTAATTTCCATTTTAACGGAGGCAGTAGTTCCCACCTTTTTCTTCTTTGCATTTACATATCCTAACTCAGGGGTACAGAAGGGTGAGGGTGCAATGGGTCAAGATTATGACAAAGACCAAAGTGAGTTCATTCTTTCGACTTCCACGGCCTCCACCTTTCATGTAGGATTGAGTCCACACATCAAAACCTGTCTCCCAGAAGGATCCAAGAGATGTCGTTCCCTTAGCAAATGTTCATTAACCTTAACTTTTCCTAGGGTTATTTATATCTCCAACATTATCTCTAATGTAGACTGAAAATAATGCGGACATGGGAAATGAGGTTAGAAATACAGTAAGATTAGATAGATATGACAGGTGGTAGCTACATTAATAAACTGGTAAAGATAGATAGACTTTTCATTGTTTGGGGTACCCCATGGAGTTCCACAATGCAGGTAGCTATCTTTCAGTAGCTCTGAACGCAGTGGAATAAGAATGAAAACTAAACCTTACATCTTCCTTCTGTTTGGTTTTACAGGCCAGGAGAGAAAAGATATGCGCACAAGGTCAAGGTGGGTTAAGGGACTTCAAATCGTATCACTATAAATGATTCCTTAAGTAACTCTCCACCTTACAGAACCTGCCCAGTAGTAATGGCTACAGGGACATACAAGTGAAACCATGTGTTAATGTGTTAGGAATTGAAAGCAAAATTATAACTCAAGAGTTATTTTTTACCAACCCGTTAAACATCAACAAACCATAATTTCTGCTTTGTACTTTTCAATAATAATAATTTTAAAAGGTGAATAATGAAATAGGCTATTTATTCCAGGAAGAATGGCCATCTTACTTCTTGCTTGTGGGGACCGACAAGTTAAGTTGAAAAACATAATTGCCACTGAGATACTCTTCAAATATAAAAGTTTTTTCCAAATATAAATGTTATTTGCTTAAGATATACCCAGGGCATGATTAGAAATAGGTACCTTATTCATTTTCATCTACCTGTGAAAACAGAACAATAAGTAATATCACAACTTTTTCATCATACCAATTTTGTGGAAGAATTCTACTCAACTACTGCATGGGAAGGATGAATTGGGAAATCTTGGTCACCAGCTCATGTCAAAACCTATAAAACAAAGTAATTCAGCTAAACAAGTAAGAGATGGTAAAAGATTAAACAAGCCTACAATACCTGTCCTTCATACTTGCCCACACCGCCCAAATTCACTTATGTCAGAGAAACGGGCTCTACCATTAACAAATTAGCTTGGGATTGAGCCACTGATTCAGGTGGCTCAGAAATGTCGGCTCCCCTCTTGAGTCCTCTGTTTTCTGTGCCATCAGGACCTCTGTTGTGGTCCCTCTTTGAGAGACTCTGACTTCTAACCTGTGCTGATCAGGAGTGAAATGTCATGAATACTGCTATCCAGCCTCCTGAAATGTGCATCCAAATTAGATGGGGCAGAGGCAGGAAAGACAATGGAGATCTCTAATAAGATATCTAGCAAAAGGAGACCACAGACTACTTCTTAAATATCCTTGACTAATAATCACCTCCCCAGAGTTAGAATCTGCAGAGTAAATTCACTGACCATGTTTGAGAAAAGAGATATATCTAAGGAAAACTGACTTTTCCTAAGTGCCAGACAAAGAAAAAAAGAAATAAATGACTTTCGGTTAATCTCAGATTTCTCTCCCTGACTGGAAAAGTTCCCTAATGAAAAATATTCTGTGTTACTAGTAAACAGAGAGATGAAGTTTATAATGAAATATGCTGCCAAAAATGTTTTAAAAACAAGGCTTCCCAAAGTTTAAGGTGGCAATGAGAGAGGTACTCAATATAATTGGAGGCAGTGTAAAGTATTTTGGAAAACAATTTTGTTTATATGTCAAGACTTTTAAAATTTTAGATTAAACTTAGAAAAAAATCTACCTTGAGGGTAGAATCAGAGTTTAAGACACAGATTTGGGTATAAAGAGAGGGAACTCATTATGGTGGGTTAAAGGAAAAAAAAAAGTGTGATAACTGAAAATAACCAAAAATTAATAGATGGGATAAATGAACTATGCTACTTTTTCCTGTAAGGTTTGTATAGAGTTATTAAAAATATTTTATTAAAAATATTTCTAGGTAATATTTTATAAAATTATAAAAGCATCCATAAGATACTAATGATAATGCAAAACAAATAAATAAATATATATATATATATAAACAATCCTAAATTGTAAAAAACTACATGAAATATGTATATAAATAATCTGAGCCTGATCTAATTTGTTTTTCAGGCAGGAGAAAATCCTGGATGGAACTTAACCAGTATCCCTTGTGGTGTTGTCAAGCAATATGTCTCTGTGATAGAATCCTAGGTCATTTTTATTTTTTTCTACCATGCTACTTCTTTTAATTTTCTATCACAAGCTGGTAGCATTTTATAGTGAAGAAAAAGTATACGTATATCTAAGTAATAGGAAAATTCTTCATCAGCTAAATTCAATAGTTTCCTTGCTCTGAGAAGTGAGATACCAAAAACTTTTTAAATAGAGCCATAAAATGATAAAATGGCAAATGATTAGTATTGGGTATGTGTCCTCTGGAAATTCAGAAGAGAGAGAGCTAGTTTCTTGGGGAAAATGGAACATCTCATGAGACATGGTTGAAGTCAGATTCAGAAGACCTTGAATGCTAGACTAAGGAAGATAGACTTTATTCTGATGCAAATAGAAGTGCTTGAAGAAATTTCTGTAGCCCTAATTAATGGATAGTCTTTGTTCTTCTCCATTAAAGCTGGTACCTTGAAAATGTATATGCATATGTGTACTCATATCTGAATGTATGTACACTGAATATATTTACCCCTGGGCAGGAAATAATGTGTCTATAAAGAAGAAACAGGAAGAACGATTAAGGCATTCGTTAATTAGGGTCCATTTACATTTCCAGAGTCAGCTAAAATCATCCACTTATTTAAACGGAAATCTCCTCAGTTTATTACAGTCATTATTACTTGGCAGTAAGAGATAACTAGTTTGAATTTCACAAGTAGAGAAAATTGCATAGTCTGTT
>RCUC01120728.1:0-19162 GCA_003697995.1 Taxidea taxus jeffersonii
GGGGGGTGGATGCTAGGGGCTGGGGCAGGCTGAACCTTTGGGCTTTGGCTCTGCCCCTCCAAGTAGCCTGTCTTTCTTGGGGTTCTCTGCCTTTGATTCCTGTAGCCACCACCACACCCAGCCTTTCCCTACCAGCCACCAGGGAACACCAATCCTCTTCCTATTTCTCTTGAACATAACTGAAATGGTCTAATACTTTCCAAAAGTGGCTTCACGAATGTGCTAAAGAAAACATACATAGAAAACACCACCGGCACGGAAAACAATCCAGTTCACTCAGGATCCTATCTCGATCCTATGAATCCCAGAAGTGAGTTTGAGAGACCTCCATTAAACTTTCCTCAGTGTCCTATCCAGGTCTACCCCTTGTCTTGCTTCTTACCCTACAAGCACCCCTTCTGCCCTTCTCCCAGCCATAAGGCCCCTGGGTTTTGCTTGCTAGAAGATGGTATTGGGGATTCCTTTTGTTCAAATCAAGTCATTGCAGGAAAGAGACCCCTCAGGACATAAGTGAAAGCTAAATGAAGGCCTCAGAGGGGAAGCTGGGCGGCAGTATAAAGATGCGAGAAATATTTAGGAGTCAGAATAGGTAGAATTTGGGGTCCTTTTAGATATGAGATGGAAGGGTTGACTCTTCTTTATCTTGTCTTATAAAATATCTGTTGAACTCAAGCTGGAATTCCTTATATTGTTTGCCTATTGGAAATAATATTGCTTAAAATATATGTTGGAAAGGGGAAGCACAGACACAAAGGGTAAGACCAGACTTCTGTTATCAATTAAGATACATGTAATGGCATGTCACTTTTTTAAAAAAATCCAATTTACGAAGATATAATTTACATACAATAAAGTGTCCACGTTTAAAATGTATGTTTCATTGAATTTTGACAAATACATATACCCATATAACTACCATCACAATCAATATATAGAATGTTTCTCTCAGCTCACAAAATTCCCTTGTGCTTTTGCCCACCTAATATCTACCCCCCATCCCTAGGCCACCGCTGATTGGCTTTCTGTCACTATAAATTAATTGTGCATGTTTTAGAATAAATGGAACCAAATAACATAACAATCTTTTGTGTACAGCCTTCTTTCATTCAGCGTTGTTTTGGAGATTTATCCCCATTATTGCTGAATAAATATATCATTGTTTGACTATACCATATTTGTTTATCCAGTCCCCTACGGATGAATGTTTGGGTTGTTTGGGGGTGTTAGTTATTACAAGTAAAGCTGCTGCAAATATTTATAGGCAGGTCCTGGGGTGGGGCACCTAGATTTCCATTTTCTTGGAAAAATACCTAAGAGGAAACTTGTCATACGGGAAGAACCTGTTCATTTAACTCTATGAGAAACTGGTAGCTCATTTTTTAACCAATAGAACATTTCTTAACCATTATTCCCCATAATTCAAGGATGAGGAAAAGACAAAATTCAGCCCAATCCTACTTGAATTACCATAGAATTTAAATTAGTGGGATCTGAATTAATGAGATTAAGCCACTATAAAATGTTAGATTTGTTAGATTAATCCAAAAATGGCTTGGATTTTTAACTCATATGAAAATAATATTTCTGAAAGAAAATTACATTTACCAGAAGGGAGAAATTTTGTGAACTTTGTATATTTCCTCCCAGAAAAAGAACAGCAAGGTATTGTTATTTTATCAATTGTCTAAAGCCATATAAAGCTGTGAAGTGCTCTATAAACATACATAGGGTATTATTGTGTCACTTTACTGGAAGCTGCCAGGGGACTGGTAGTACTGGTTTGCCTACAACATCAAGTGGACCCTGTGAACGCCATGATATCATCCTTCTGAGTTGACTCAGCCCGAAAGCAGAAACATGTGTATTGCTAGGTGGGCCAGCGACTTGGAGAATTATAGCTCTGCTGTCCTTAAGGGTTCCCCTGTGATCGGGAGCCTTAACATTGCCCCTAGGGACCTAACATCTCCAGGAGCAGCCTAATCATTGGCTCAGAAATTTCTTTAGAAGCTGATTGACAGCAGCTGCCAATCTGGATAATCGCCAGAGAGCCCCAATTAAAGCTCTGACCATCGATCTCACTGCCGGGACTGAGGACTTTAATATAAATCCACAAGTGGAAAAAAATTACCCCTTGAGAAAAGAGCAGCGTTTTTGCAGTATGCACTATATTACACAGCCATATTATACATTATTTATAATTCATAGATGTATTTTTTTAACCCATCTTCTGAAATATTGTATCATTAGTCTAATAAGGTTGGTAGTCAGAACCTTTCTTTTTCAATCTTTCACTTTGGAGGGAGAGTAAATCTGGAAGAAAATATAAATGAAAGGGTATTTTTAGCACTGACAGAAATAGGGACCCTTTTAAAGTAATTTGTACTTTTGTCATTGCTGGGGTCTTCATTAGCCACCTAAGGAGGAAGAGCCCGGTGTTTTCACTAATCCTCCCGATGAAGCCAAGTTTAAAACACACACTCTCTATAGGGATTATGTGAAGATGTTAAAAGTTGGCCAGAAAGGTGACAAGGTATCTTGATAATTGAGACAATCCTGGGAGTTGGCTGGTCTGTCCGACCGCTATGAACTAATGGTGGGTAATCAAGCCCAGCAGGTCTGCACAGACACAGGCAAATGCCAAACAGCTTCCCGTATGCACAAAATTCAGCTTAATTAGTCACAGAGGAGGAATAGGCACATTTCAACTAATCCAAAAAATCATTATTGTTTGAGTTGCTTACATGCAAACATAAAAATGGCCGCCCTCTTAAAATAAGCAGTTCCTCCCTGCAAAGGAAGGGCATGGGAGAAAGTCAACGGACCTTCATCGAAAAGAACTGTCCAGAGAATGAGTTCTCTCCATCACTCCACTCTTTGGTGATATCACAGCCTTATCTCTCAGTAGCCCTGTTTCGCCCAGGAGATGACAAATTATGGTGCACGCTAACTAAAGAGTGGCTCCTGACGAGAAATATGGATGGACTCTCAAAGTGTTGGCACAGTTGTATGGATTAACAGCTCCAGGGCTGGTGACCGAGCCTACACCCCTCCCTGGCTGGTAGCGCAGGGCTCCGCACAGCAATCTCTGTGGCTCTTCCCTAGCAACTAGGGCATGATTGGCAAGTGGAGGCTTTCCCTTTGCCCCAGAATTGAAATCAAGCCTCGGAGTGGTGAGCAAAAGTCACTTAGTGTCTCACTTTCTAAGTCACAATCTCTCCAAGGAGGCTTTGGGTGGTTGGGTCCTGTCACAACAACACGGGCTATCGAGAGCGCTGATTCCAGAATGGGCCCTCCACCTCCCCATTCATCATCCCTACCCTGACCTCAGAGGAGGAGAGGACTTGGAGGTGAGAGAGGGTCAGCCATTTTGGTAGTGCTGTACTTGCAGAAGAAGATTATCCCCTTCCAAGACTAAGGAGGTTCTTCCAGCCCTTGGACCATCTTGAAGTCTTGTGCTTTCCCCCTCTCTAATCATTCACAAAGATAGGTGGGGCCTGTGAGGAGAGGAGCTGGTATTTGATTTCATCATCACTGCTCAGGCTGTGTAAGGTAAATGAGGGAAAGAAACAAGTCTCCCCATTTGTGTAGGTGTAACTCGGGTTACAACCCTGACTATCCCCACAGAAAAGGCAAGGAGGCATCTGCATCTGAGGAATATGGTAGGAGAGCCACCAACTGGAGCTGAGTTGGAATTTTCTGTCAGATCTCTTGAGGGATAGATTATAGCTTGAGCATGAGTACCTTATCAACAGACATGTTGGAGCTACCACTGTTCTCATCAAAATCAGAAATTAGAAAGAATAGTAGCCAGCCACCCCAGAAGGCCACGACTCTATGCAGTTAAATAAAGAGATATCTGCTCTTTCCTTCGCCCTCTTCCCTGGCCCACACTGAAAGCTCATCATCCAGGTGGGAGGGAAGGTGGCACCTGAAGGACATCCAGCCTCCCTCTACCCCATCCCAAGCACTCAGAGCCAAGAAGCTGGCCAGTGTAAAGGTCCATGTCAAGTCTCTCAACCTTTCTAGACATCCTCAGGTAACAAAAATCCTGACATTTTCAATCACAAAGATGTACTCCCTCTCAGTAAATAAAACAACCAGTCAAAACATTACTTCATTCAGAGTTCAAGCTTTCCACTCTCCCCAGTCCTGGCCTGCCTTGGGCTTGGAGACTGGTGGTGGGTCAGCTTCTTTCCTATTCTTCCCCCACCTTGCTTTTCTCCTTCTTACCCCCTCACTGTCTCTGCTTCCAAGGGGATGGAAATAAGGTAGAGGAACATGGAGAGAGGGGTGGTGAGAGGAGAAATTAGGAAGAGGAAAGATGTTCGCTGACTGGTTCTGCCTGTGGTGTTCTTTGGGCAGTTGGAGTCCCACTGCTGATTCTGTCTCCTCAGTGAAGCTTTCATGAAAGACTCAATGACATCCCCTCTGGGGCCTCTGACTGTGGCCCCCTTGATGGGAAAGAAGCCCATTTTGGCTCCTGAGAATCTGGAGGTCCGTCCTATTATCTACCCCAGGGGAATCCAAGATGGTCCCAGGCTAACTCCCCTTCCCTCCCTCCCTAATGTGGGCCTTTGTGCACTTTGCTCCCTCCCGACAGTCTCCAGTCTGTTGCCTAAAGACCCTTTCTGCAGGGTCTTGTCTGTGGACTTTCTTCAGACCCGTTTTGACAGAGATGTGAATGATTTTTGTTGGGTGGAAGAGATAACCTCAATGGGTTATGGTTTATGGTCATGATGGAATACTGACAGGTTTTGTACCTAACTCAGCAATCTTATCCTAACACTGCTATAAATACTTAGCTTTTCAAATGGTCTTTGGGATGATTTTAACATCCTAGTGGTTTTCCCATTAATTAATGGGTTGAATAAAATCTTCAACTTGTGTATATTTTATATGAAAAAGAGTCATAATTTTACCTTTTTGAAAATTATTTCTTAACAACATTCAAGACCCTACACTCTCTGCTAAGAAATTCTACTACCACTAATATTTGATGACAGTACTAACTTACATGTCTTCAGCAATTTATAGGATGTAGCTTCCTTCCTGCAGTAAGAATCTTCTTGAGAACAGAGATTCCAGATGTCTTGAGCACTCCTGCACCCCTTCTTCCTGGCATAGTCTCTGGTACATAATAGGAACTCAGTAAATATTTGCTATGAATTTCATTTGGTGTTTATATAGCCCTGCAAAGTAGGTAGAAAGATCCTCTTTCTTCATTTAGCAGATTAAATGTGTTTGGATGGCTTGCTCAGTGTCACACAGGTAGTAAGTTGAGAAAGTTGGGACTCAGTCAGGCCTTCTTATTTCTAGGATAATGTGTTTTTTGAGGATACCACAATTGTCTCTCATTTTATAGATGGGTACTTAATACTCCCACATAAATTAGAAATACCTCGTGGCTAAAACCTTCCTTAAGTAACTACTTACTAGGATGCTCTAAAATTTTTTTTAAACATAATTCAATCTAGGGGTGCCTGGGTGGCTCAGTGGGTTAAGCCTCTGCCTTCGGCTCAGGTCATGATCTCAGGGTCCTTGGACTGAGCCCTGCATTGGGATCTCTGCTCAGCAGGGAGCCTGCTTCCCCCTCTCTCTCTGCCTGCCTCTCTGCCTACTTGTGATCTCTCTGTCAAATAAATAAATAAAAACTTTGAAAAATATATAATTCAATCTATAAAACTTCTGAATTCATGCTCACAAGCATTATGTCATCTAAGGTCATGGCAATACTATCTAGAGCTAAATCTGAGGAGGACAATTTGTTTTGGAAATGGAGGGAGCATTTTTGTCCCAATAGGGTAGTATGTCCTCGTTCAGGAAAAATCCAAATGTATGGAGCTTTTGTTTTCCAAGCCAGGCACGGATGAACACCGGAACATCAGAAGCTGGTTCCAGTCTGGGCCTGGCATTTTCTTTAGTCAATATTCTTGTTTTTGTGAATGCCCTCTCTGTGGCCTCCCACTGCTCTGAGACCAACCTAATTCCTTAATGTGGGCTAGAGCCTCACGTCACTTGGCCTTGCCTGACTCTCTTTCCAGTTATTCGCCCTTGCTCAAGGGGGACCTTTCCCATCTGAGAGCCTCCGCACATGTTAATAATCCCTCTTCCTAGAAAGCTCCACTTTGCCCTCACCTAGGGCAGCCCCCATCACACGTCAGGGGCAGAGTCGTTTTCTTGGAGAAGACTTCTGTCCTCCTCTGGGCCCCGCGTCACATTCACGATGGATTTTTCAGCATCTGTTTCCCCACCAGACTATGAGTTCATTGAGGCCAGATGTGCTGTCTCTCATCTGCAGCCCTGGTTCGAGGCCCGGCACTGTATTTCACCTGTTCAAAGATGCGACCCCCCCTTCATTAACATCTCTGACATCAGGATATAACTTTACATCATTAGTACGTCATGGTTGATTCGGCAACGTTTTTATTTCCTAGTGTAAGAGAGATAATTGTGCGTCATACAACTGATACGATCTTCCACTTGAAGAAATCCAGTGGTTGCCACATGAATGTAAGAAAAAGCCTGTAGTTACTAGGTATTTGGCCTCAGTGCAGAAATTCTACTACGTAGGCTTGGCTGGGTTCTTGAAAGGCTGTTGGCAAGTAGCAAAGCAAGAGAGTCAACTGCTGTTTCCTCCGCTGGTGGTGGACACCACCAGGGCTTTTTTGCCTGAGTGCTACCTCGATGTGGCGTGTGTTGCAAGTTCATGGGAGAAGAGCTCTGTGTCTGGGATAATTCCTGCTGGCTACTGCCTGCTGCTCTGGTGTCTGCTGATTTGACTTCCGTCGACGTGATTTCAGAGCCTCACCCCTGCTTGTCAGCACCTCCCCTGCCAACGCTGATGCCACATCAGCTGCCCCATCTCAGATCAGCTGCCCTCATCACTGTCCTCCTTGGCCTCCAGAGAGCTGCTTCTCTCTGATAACTGAACAGAGCCGCCCTTGCGTGCTCACGGGACACTACGCCCCTATTAGACATTCCATTGGGAACCCAGACAAAGCCCTGGGAGAGAAGAAGAGAGTTATGGAGTGCTTGATCGCTCACTGTAGTCCTGCCTTGTCCATTGGTTCAGAGCCTTAATGTTACCAGAATGGTCTGCATCGCCTTTCCTTGGTTTCCAAGAGTAACTCTGGAGCAATTCTAACAGGCAAGCAGCTGTATGGGGCCCAACAAATTCCAGCTTTGCATTTACATAAAATAGAGCCTGTTTTTACCCCTTCTTGGGAATCAGTTTTTCCTTTGGTGGAGGTTGTTTTGCTCTGATTGTTTGCCGAGAAAATTCTCTCCTTATCCATGGCATGTCCCGACCCTAGCACAAGAAGGCATAAGTAGAACAGGTTGTTCAATTGACTGTGGCCTTGATCAGTCGCAGCCATGATTGACGAGGCCTGCTATTTCTGGGCGTCCTCTCCCATCATTACCCCTGCCTGGGGCTTCGCGAACCAGCTGGGTTGTATCCCACTGACAGAATCTTTTAGTCATTTTCAATTCTGCCAAGGAAATATAGACATGGGCCTTCAGCTTCTAAATTAACTTTGATTCCCTCCAGACCCTGGTCCCCTTTAGGTCACAAAGAATCTTAAAACTGATCTGAACATTTTCATTTAAAAGAAAAGGAAGAAGGGGGGGAAAAACATGAGGGAGAAATTATTGAGGCAAATAAGACAAAGCATGAAAACGTACATCAAATAAAGACCTTACTCAAAAATGTAATAGAAATTAAGATCCTAATAAATGACTGAGATCCAAACTTTCCAACCCTGAATGGAAACAAGGACAGAAATACCCGGTTAGGAGGTGCCACTGAGCTGTGTTTTGTGGAGGACTCAAGTGCAGCATACTGGGCTGGAGCCAGGAGTCATGTGTGGACTTGAATCCAATAAGCCAGAGAGGACCACCTGATGAGTTTGCCCCAACTGAGGGACCCAGAGCAGATGCCCAAAGTAAAACTCTGGGAGGCGACTGGGTGGAGAGATATGCTGTGCCTATAGACATTAGTCTCCTGTAAAAAACCAGCTGAAATTATCTAATGGAAATTTTAAACGAGGAACAGATAACACCCCTTGTGATACTACAGAATGATCGCGACCTACATCACAAATTTTGAGGATCTTCAAGAGGAATGACTGGGCACCCAGTTGAAGGAAATATCCAAGGCAAGGGGCACCCCCAATTCCTGTGGGGTACAGGTTGGAGGCCAGAATGGGCCATGAGGAAGCAGGGAACTCTTCACTTGAAAATGCATTTGCTACACAGAAAAATCTTTGAGAATCAGCTGTGCCAGCAGCCCAGCAGAAACCTGCTACGTTCAACAGGAAGCCCAGGAGAGAAGGTATTCTCTCCAAGCAGGAGTCCCTCTGAAGTGGCTTTACTCTTGTGTGATATGGCTGGGCTTTCCCTGATGGGCAAGACAGAAGTACAGGAAGGCTGTCAGATGCAGAATGGAGGCTAAGCCAGACAATGATTTGGGTGCAGAAACCTTCGTTAACATAAAGCTTCCCTGGTATAAGACCTCTTCTGATAGACCTCTGTGTCCCTGAACTAGAATGACATGGTCGACCAGCCCTCCAGCTGAAGACTTAAAGATTCAAAGTCTATTCAAGTAAGACCTAAGACCCACCTTAAATTTGGGGAAATATGGGATCAAATATTCAGACGCGTGCGTGCACACACACACACAACATCACAGAGGGGCTACTAAAAACCTTTCTAGGGACTCCTGGGTGGCTCAGTTGGTTAAGCGGCTGCCTTCGGCTTGGGTCATGATCCCAGCGTCCTGGGATCGAGTCCCGCATCGGGCTCCTTGCTCAGCGGTGAGCCTGCTTCTCCCTCTGCCTGCCACTCTGTCTGCCCGTGCTTGCTCCTGCGCTCTCTATCTGACAAATAAATAAATAAAATCTTTTAAAAAAATAAACAAATAAAAAATAAAAACCTTTCTACAACACACAAGATAAATGTAGCATTGAGAGATAGACAAAGGCATTCTTAAAATATATATTCCATTCAGGCCATACAAGTACATTTCAGAGAGAGTCTACTTTATGCCCTGGAGGAAGTAAGAGCAAATATCCAAAGAAGCTAGAGATAAAAGACGAAATGGTAAGATAATATATTCCTATGTAATGAGGTAGTCCATTAAAGAATATATGTAAAGGCAATGCTACCGAATAATCTGATAACGGTCCCAGGCAGTCAGTGACAGAACTCACTGCAGAAAATCAGATCTGTAAGGTGGAGGGTAAAGCAGAGGCGGTCTCTCATGACGCAGAGGAAAAGGACATGAAAAAGACATGAAAGTGATAGAAGGGACATAAATGGAAGAGTCAGAAAATGAAGAGTCCACAGGCGGGTCTGCTGCTTACTTGCTCTCAAAGTCCATTTCTCTTGAGCTACAGGTGTTTCTCCAACTAGGAAATGGGTTGATAGGAATCCTAGTCTATAGGGCACGGGAAAAGGATTGAGTGAGATAATGACTGCAAAGTGCCCAGCATTTACAAAGCATCAGATAAACAGTACTCGCCCTTAAACTACTGCTACTGCTACTGTTTCCGTTATTATTGTTACATAAATGGACGCAGGGACACCTGGAGAAAAAGTCAGTACCACTGACTGTGGTCTATGTCCCAGGACCACTGTCTGGATCTTGTCTATAAATAGGTATTTTTCTCAAGAAGAACTCAGAGCTGCTAAATTCTCTGAATCCATTTTTTTAAGGATATCTGGCTTCACACATAAATTATGCATAAATAAAGTATAATTTGATGGACAGAAAATATTTGCATAAAACTTTCCCCATAACTCTGCGCACAGAGCTTCAGTCTTCTAACATTGAATGTTGCAATGGAGAAATCAGAGGCTGGCTTGATTTTTTTTTTTTTTTTGACATGGAATACATTACACAGAATAAAAATTACAGCTACAACACTATCCTTGCAGTTCAGTAACTCAAGATATGCCTCAAGATTTTTGTTGTTGTTGTTGTTCTCAGTCTTTTAAATTTTTTTCTTTCTGGAAAGAGTGTTCTGTTGACGTGCAGGTTCAGCTCTGGGTTTATTACAGGAAAGTTTTCCCATGATATCTTGCAATCCATTTATGTCTCACGTATCTGTTCTCCTTTCCAGAAACACTGATGTGCCTGTGTTAGTTGGTCTTTATTGGCTACGCCCATACCTTGTCATCCTAATGATTTATAAACACCTTCTTTCCATTTTCCTGAATGCTCCAGATTCTGGTTATTATAGCTTCTCAGGCAGTGTTATTATTGCGTTGTTTCTTTCCTGAACATCCACAACTCTTTTTTTCTCCTTTGGCTATCTTAGAATCTCTTCCTCTTCTTTATCTCTCTGTTTTGCTTCCTTTTCAAAGGAGTCATGTTCTTCTTAACTTCTCTGAGGGTTAAAAAAGTATTTATCTGGACTTGTTTTCTATACTCTGGAGTATTTTCGCTGCGAGCTTGAATCATTCCAGATGTGAATTCCTCATCCGGTTTCCACTTCTGAACTCATCTCATTCTTTTCCTTTGGGTAGTATCTATACATGAGGACCCAGGGAGGGCCTTTTTTATTCACCTCTCCTGGAAGAAGGGGGCCATTGTACTAGAGTTAGCTATTTGCTCAAGAATGCTGTGTGTAGTCAGAGCGGAGCAATGATCTGAAACTGCTGAGAGCTTTGGTCCAGACGCATGGTTTCTGAAGATATTTAGGGAGATTTTTTTCTTAATTTTTATTGTTTGTCCCTATCACCTGAGCAGATCACCCAGACAAGAGGTAGGTCTGGCTCACAGTGAATCCCTGACTCACAACTGATGTCCATCTCATTTACTTTAACCAAAATCTGAACCATGCTGAGGTCTGGAGGGTTATGCATCATCTCTCAGCATCCTTCTCCAAATCCAGCCCCAAATCACAGATTTGGCGTTCTTTTTGCCCTACGTGTTGGCAGTTGTAGCTCTAACTGTTGCAACTTTCTTCCCTATGTATGTTCTTTGGATTATTTGAATAGGTTACAAACTGGGGACTATAATTAACCAGCTTGTCACGAGAAGTCCAAAGTAGACTTTTTAAAATGAAAACCTGATGACGTCCTCTCATTCCGCTGCACCACTGTGATCTGTGGCCCAGCTCCAGCACATTTTTGTCCTTCACTCTTCTGCTTCATGTGACATTGTTCGCTCTCTCCCTCTGAACACTTAGGACTTCCGTTTCCTCTACCTCGAATGCTCTCCCTCACCCCTCCCCTTGCTTGGCCAACTCCTAACACTCAGGGCTCAGCATAAACGACACCTGCCCACGGACGCTTCCTCTGTCCACTGTAAGTTTGTAGTCACACCACGTGCCTGCACTTTGCTATGTCAGCAGCTCCCACAGTGACATCTTGATTCCTCTTAATGTTGTTATGTGGTTGAGACAATAAACAACAAATCCCAATTTTAAACTGCAGTTTTCAAGTGAATATTCACTGGATGTTAGTAGGAAAGTAAAAACACTGTGAATTGATATGAGTTTTGGTTTTTAAAACTATTTTTTAAAATTTTTAATTGAAGTATATTTGACCTATAGTATTAGTCTGAGGCACACAACATAGCGATTCAACAACTATATCCATTACAAAATGCTTACCACTTAAGTGAATTAAAACTTTGTCTTTCTCTGACATATTTCAGTTAGCATCGTACACTCTAGATCCATTCATGATGTTGCAAATGGCAAGATTTCATTCTTTTTATGATTGAGCAACATTCCAGCACACATGTGTGTGTGCGTATGTGTGTGTACTCCTCACGTTTTCTTTATCCATTCATCTGTGGGTAGACACTGGGGATGCATCCATATAATGACTACTGTAAATAATGCTCTTATAAACATAGGGCGCATATACCCTTTCAAATTAGTGGTTTCATTTTTGGGGGGTAAATGCCCAGTACTGGAATTATTGAATCGTACAAATAATTCTATTTTTAATGTTTCGAGGAGCCTCCATACAGTTTTTCACAGCGGCTGCACCAGTTTGCATTGCCACCCACGGAGGACGAGGGCTCCTTTTTCTCCACATCCTCCCCAACACTTATTATTTCTTCTTTTTGATTTCACTCACATGTGGAATTTAAGAAATAAAACAAGCAAAGAAAAGAGATAAACACACAATAATACTCTTTTTTAAAAAATTATTTATTTTTTGAGAGAGAGGGAAGGAGAGAGAGCATGAGCTGGGGGAGGGGCAGAAGGAGAGGGAGAGGGACAAACAGACTCCCTGCTGAGCACAGAGCTGGATGTGAGACTCCATCCCAGGACCCTGAGATCAGGATCTGAATCAAAGACTGAGCTACCCAGGTGTCCCAAAACAGACTCTTAAATATAGAGAACAAACTGGTGGTTGCTAGAGGGGAGGTGGGGGGGAATAGGTTACGTAGACAAAGGGGATTAAGGGTACATTTATCATGATGAGCACTGTATAATGCATAGAACTGTTGAATCATTATACTATACACCTGAAATCAATTTTTTTTTGTTTTTATTTAAATTCCAGTTAGTTAACGTAACTAGGTTATAGGTTCAGGTGTATAATTTAGTGATTCAACACTTCCATACAATACCCAGTGCTCATCACAACAGGTGCCCTTCTTAATCCCCATCACCTGTTTCACCCATCCCTTCACCCATCCCCCACCTCCCCTCTGGCAACCATCATTTTGTTCTTTATACTTGAGAGTCCATTTCTTGATTTGCCTCTTTTCTCCCGTGATTGTGAATTTAAAAATATTATTGACTCTATCCCCTACGCTGGGCCTTTTCCTCCCTGTGGCTTTTTTATTTTATAAGTGGGAGTTTGTGTCTCTTAATCCCCTTCACCATTTCACCTACTTCCCATCTTCCTCCCCTTTGTCAACCACCAGTTTGTTCTCTGTATTTATGAGTCTGTTTCTTTTGTTGCTGTTGCTCATTGTGAATCAATTTTGAAGTGTTGTGTCTTTGTATCTGTTACAGTCATTCGCTCTAGAACAAGTCTAGTATAATGAAGGTTGGTCAAGAAAATGGGTGTTCTGGGATCTGCAGCATAAAGGTGAAGAAAGGAATGACTAATGCATCTTTGAGGTTTAGGTCCCTACCCATTGCGTTGTCCATCTGCATCCACGTACGGGGTAATTCAGAGCCTGGAGGTTCTGTAGGGGTGAAAGAAGGACCAGTTCCTCAAGACAAATCAGGGCGTCGATTCAAGTTGTTCTGTCAACTCGCCCCACTCTGTTTTCATACTTCCTGTTCGTAGGTAAGCGCTTCGTAAACCGAGAGGCAAAACGGAAGGCCTGCAGATTCCTTGCTGACAAGCCGTGTGAAGCATTCGCAGCGTTCTCCAGGCTGTCAGAGGGCTTAGATCAAGTGTTTTCACACTTTGCCTAAGCTCTTCTCAGACATATTCGCTCCAGGCTTTTATCAACTGCCAGGCACTGAGCAGCTGTGAGTTCCACACCTCACAGGTATGTGGGGCTGTCAGCTGTCGGATTCCATCAGCTGCAGAGAAGTTGTGCCGTCTGACACCCCTCTCCTCAGACCAGCAGGAGGAGTTGCTGTGAGCTCAGGGCTCCTGCTAACCTGGGGGGGGGGGGGGGCGGAAAAGACACTCAATCTGGGCATTCTTGAGAGCAGTACCAGCTTCCCAGCTGCACATGGACCACAGTGTCCTGTCTGCCAAGATGCCCTGTGGGAGTCAGGGGTGGGGGTGGGGGTAGGGCTCCGGTGGCCTGACCCGCCTGCAGTCTCTGGGCTGCACTAGATGGTTCGAGTGCCTGCGTACTATTGAAAATGTGGTTCACTGAATTCGTTTTACAGAGTAAAAAAACTAAGAATGTAATAACTTTTTTTTTTTTCTTTTCAGCCTTTCATGGTTTTGAAAGTTAACTACTGTCATTGAAAGTCAACAACTCATTGTTTTCATGCCTCTCAGGTTGAGGGTGGGTTTTCCTTTTGCCTCTGGTGTCTTTTTTCAACAAATTACTTTTTAAATGTGTTAAGACTCCTTTCTTTGCTGTAATCTGCCTTAGAGTGGTAGTGCCATTTTTTCTTTTAAATCTTATGAACCTTTATTTGGGTGGTTTGAAGAGTTTTCTTACTGTTGAGATGCCATTCCCCTTACCTAGAATCGCAGACTTTCGGAGCTGGGAAGACCCTGGGGATCTTTCCTAAATCTCTCTCCTCCTAGAGGTGAGGGAACTGAGGGCACCTTCTCTGCATCTCACAGGCAGTGATGGAGCTGGGACACAACTCTCAGGTTTTCTTACCCTCGGGTCAAAGGTATTTCCATTATAGCTGCTTATCTTGAAGGTATTCCCACCTGCTAGGCTCAGTATCTCAGACTCTAAGAGCTCCAGCACCACCTTCCATGAAAATACACAGGGAAAAAAAAAGTGATATGAAAAGGAGGGATAACTACAGTCAATGTGATTTTTGTCAACTCCTCACCCAAGGCCCAAGAAATGCCAATACCCATGTCAAACAGTCCATCGCTGGTTAATTAGTATTAAGTTGCATCGGTATGTCAGGACAACTGCCAAACTGTGGAAGCCCTTGGTTCTCATGATGGGCTCATTGGGAGATGTGAAGCGTGGCATCCCAGGAAGCATAGCGATAATAATGGTAAACTAGATTTCACAGTGGTACTTTCCTTGGAAGCCAGTTATATTCAGATTATACATCATTGGCTAAGAAGAGCAGAAGAATGTGGTGCTCTCTTCCAATTAGTAATACTGATAGAGTAGGCTGAATTTAGCAAGACTTCATATTTTTGTTACAATAATACTAATAATGGTGATGATAATGAGAATATTTTCATGGCATCTTATAGTTTGCAAAGCTCTTTCACATCTATAATCTCATTTAATTGTCACAATAAATATTTTTAATAAGTATCTTCTTTTTTAAAAGCTGACATTTGCAACTCTAAATCTCACAGCATATTACTGGGAGAAATTAGATTTCAACCCAGTTTCTTTCTATTCAAAAAAATCTCATGATCTTTTGTCATTTCTTTCTTCCTCCCTCCTCTGACACACATTCATGGAATGCTACATGCCAGAAACTTAGTAAGGAATGATTCTATCAAATGTGCAAAATTGGTTCAACACAAGGAAAAGTATTAGCCTAATCTATCATTTCAATAAACAAAGCAGCAAAAATTGGGTTTTGTGGCTCCATTAGAGCAGTAAGAAATGGCTCTCTTTGGATAAGCTTGTCCAAGTTCACCTTTTACAGATGAGGGAAATCTGGCAAGGAGGTGGGAAATTGCTCAAATGTCCAGTGAGAGAGAAGCAGCAGGCTGAGTAGCTCAGGTATTTCCAGTAGACCACAGCGCTCCTCAAGAGACACACAAGATGTGTACTTGGCAAAAATCTTTGTGCATTTCTGAAGAATGAGAATAGGTACACACACACACACACACACAAAATACATACATAAGCAATCAATTTTAGTCTCAGTGGAGAAACCACAGAAAGGCATGCCGTCTGAAAGAATAAGATATTATAGTGTTTTATTACAGTTTTTACTATAGATTAGAGATGTTCTAGAATTGGAGATGCTCATGAAAGGGGATTCACATAGAAAAGGAAAAGAGAGAAATACCACCTTCTCAAAAACCCAAGGGAATCAACCCAAAGTCTAAGTAAAATAAATAGAGTGGCAGAAAGTAGGTAGATACATAATAACGAAGTCCTGAGAACCTGAGAGAGTCAGAAACTATCCTAAAAAAGAAAGTCGATTTATGATAACAATGCAACATGTTAAACATTTTATTTATTAATTAAACAAATGTTTATTGCCAAACAATGTTCTGGGCACATGGGTTACAGCATGGGTTTTAGACAGAGACCCTGCCCTTAGGGATCTTTTGTTCTTATGGAGGAGACAAAGTATAAGGACACTGTATCATGCCTTTGTAGCTAAGTGCTATGGGAAACAGGTACTAGTGAGCAGGGTACAGGGAGTCAGGACTGCAGATAATGAGCATGAGTTACATTTTTAAATAAGATAGTCAAGGCCATTAAGATGGTAACATCTGAGTCAAGACCTGAAGAAGGTGAGTGAATTAGCCATGCCAATATTTGAGAGAAGAGTGTTTAAGACAGAGCAATCAGCCAGAGCAAAGGCCAGGAGGTGGCCTCTCTGTTGGGTTAAGGAAATAGCATGGCAAGATGACCTACCCAGGTATTTGAATTAATTAATTTGAATTAAAGTGGACGTGGGGGATAATCACACAGACCCTTGTCTACCAGTCTAAGAACAGGGGCTTTTACTCTGAGTGAAACAGGAAGTCTTTGGCATTTAGCAGAAGAGTGTCATGATGTGACATGAACCTTAAGCAGATCACTCCACTAACTGTGTTGAGGGTAATGCTTGATCATTGCCCTCTCCTCCTCTTTTCTGCTGGCTCAAATCTCCAGCACCTCAATTCTCACAGATTAACAATGGCAAGGCCAAAGTAAGGGCAGTGAAGGCAAGAACAAGAGGCCAAAGTCTGTATATATTTTGAAGGAAGGAAGCATCTACAAGATTTCCTGAGGTACGGTATACAAAGAAAAGGATAATACTAAGGATTTCATCCTTGACCAACTGGAAGGATAGTTAATAATTAATATAATATGGGGGGCACCTGGGTGGTCCAGTTGGTTCAGCGTCCAACTCTTAATTTCAGCTCAGGTCATAATCTCAGGGTCCTGAGATGAAGCCCCACATCGTGTTCTGCTCTCAGTGGGGAATCTGCTTAAGACTCTGTCTCTCTCTCTCCCTCCCTCCGCCCCTCCTCCTGTTCACACACACTCTGTCTCTCTAAAATAAATAAGCAAATAATTCTTTTTAAAAAATTATAATTAACAAAATATGGGACACATGAGAATTACAAAAACAAATGCTAAAATCCTTATGGGACAGTACCAGAACTAAGACTTCACCCTTCCTATTCTCTGTATGCCTAGTCTAGACCAATGTCCAGAACACAGCAGGCACACGGTAAACACCTGTTGAGTAAACTGAAGAGTGAAGGAATAGTAACTCCTGGAATCTTCTCTCTGAGCTATAGTTTAAACCAGCAGTTCTCAAACTCTAGCATGCAACAGAATCACCTTGTTAAGACACAGATTTTGGGCCTCATCCCCAGACTTTCTGATTCAGTAGGTCTGGGATGGGACCCAAGAATTGGCATTCATGACACATTCTTAGGAGGAGGCAGATGCCGCTGGCTCGAGGAGCACACTTTGAGAACCACTAGTTTGAGTGCTGTGCTGACGTGCTCTGACAGTGAGCACAACCTCGCCAGGCCTGAGGTAGATTTAACTCCTGCCTCCCTGTGCGCTTTGACATCCCAGCTTCCTCTTCATGGCCAAGTGACTTCTCCCCTTCCTGACCACTCATTCCTACTCCTTAGAGTTTCTCTTTTGGTTTTCAGCATAGCCATGTCTTTTTAAACTTACAAATGATTTTACCTATTATCTCTTTTTGTTTGGAGCATTTTTGCCACTGAGTCTCAGCTGTCCCTCATTTCTGGGGGCTGTTTCCTTCTTTTAGTTCTGCCTCAGCCCAAATGGGGAAACAGCTTTCTTTCCTGGATTTCCTCAGGGTACCAGAACTGCCTGCTCTTCGCCCTCCGTGAGGTAGTTGTGTGGAGTAGATATTTACTGAGGAGTCTGGCACAGCTCAGCAGATAAATTAAAATTTAACAGAAGACAGCACATCTCTGCTCCCAAATTTCATAAGACACTTCCGCAGAGGCCAAATGGCTTCCCTGTCCTGTCCCTGTGACCGTCATTCTTTAGATGTCCCCATAGCACACAGGCACACCTAAACTGAAAGTCCTTCCCACTTTGCTTTGCAGAGTGGTTCCTCTCTTTCTCCCACCTCAGCCCTTTCAGGTCAGGCCCTGGAGGTGGGGGGTTCCCTTCTTACCCAAATGATTTATTTTTCCAACAAAGATGACTTTCTTACTTATGAGATTTTAGCCACCATCTTTATCATGGTAATATTTTTCTCCACCATAACTCTCTTTCTCTCTCTCTCACACACACACTTAACTTTAGTAAGCAAAAGACCTCATTATGGTTCTAATCTGTATCTCTTTGTTCATTTAGGAACTGAGGTCATTCTTCATGTTTTTTGTTTCAATCCATATATGTTTTCTAAGTAAATGTTAATTTTCTATCCTATCTCATAGTTTGCCCTTTAATTTTGGTTATGCCAAAGTGTTTTTCATTATCATGTAGTCAGGACCGCTAATTGTTGTTCCTTATGACTTCTTCAAACACTTGTAACCTTCCTTCCTTTCCCCTAAATTCTGGAAGTCTAATGTTTTTCATTTGTATTTGGTTTTTCTTTTATATTTGACCATTTATTATGCCTGGAATAATTGGCTCCTGACATGAAATAGAGTCTAAGTGAATTCTTTTCCCAACTGTTAATCAATCTTCTTTATAGCCCTGTCACCTAGCACAAGTTCTCACTAAGCGTTTTCATAATCAGTGAATGTATCTCTGTACTCTGCAGCAAATAATACTTCTCTTCCCTATTTGAACACTGTTTCATCTGGGGATGTGATGAGCATGGCACTCACCATCCCGTCAGCAACCACCACTCCCTACCCACATAGATACACGTTGGGAAAAGCAAATTCCTCCGAAGGACATACTCAGTCCTTCTCAAGTAGTGAATCTGCAGCCAATCAGAGGCAATCAGAAAAGGTGCAAGCACTGTCCAGGAGACAAGGTCCAAATGCCCTCTGGGTCTTTGACAACGGAGGCACAAGAACTGTAAAGGAGGGGATAAAACTGTCTCTATGTGCAGCTGGTCTTGTTCTATGTCTGGAAAATCCAAGAGATTTCAGAACAAAGCTACCTCAAAGAATAGAACAAAGTAGTACAGTAGCACATACTACAAATCCATATATGAAAATCAATAGGTTTCCCTGAATCGAATTATGTATACACTGCATATCAATCCAAATTGAGGAGCATTTTATAAAACAACTGACTTGTATTCTTCAAAAATGTCAAGGTCAAGAAAGGCTAAACAGGGTCACTTGGGTGGCTCACTCAGTTAAGCATCCAATTCTTGATTTCGGTTAAGGTCATGATCTCAGGGTCGTGAGATCCAACCTAGCAGCGGGCTCCCCACTCAGTGGAGAGTCT
>RCUC01120730.1:0-26906 GCA_003697995.1 Taxidea taxus jeffersonii
CCCATTAAAAGATGAAGTACTCTCACTGTATTAGACAGTTTTGCTGAGTAACAAATAGCTCCCGCATCACAGCAGCTTACAACAGACATTCATCTCTACATTGTATCACACATTGGAAGCTGTGGTTTGATTGTGACTGCATGGCTCTGCTCCTTACATCCTCTTTTTGGGGGATTCAAGCTAGAAGAGCAGCCCCTCTGAGGGAAATGTCCATCCTGGAGACAGAGGAGGAGAGCAGGAAGGTCAAGCCCAGCTAAGCAATTGCATGGCAAGCTCCTGCTCAGAATTGGCACAGCTACATCTCTATTCCATTGGGCAAAGCCCAAATCAGCAGGTCAGGGGGGTACACTCCTCCTATGTGGGAGGGAAAAGTGAATATTCTTGACCATTAATGTGATCTACTACATATCTACTGTTCACACTCTGAAAATATCGTCTTATGCCTCCTTCTCCTGACGCTTATAAACTCTTTCAGAGTGAATATAATTTGATTGTTTTTGTGGTCTGAATTCAGAGTAAACTCTGGGGCCCTGAATGTTGGTACTGTCTGTTGTAGGAGCATTTCCCAAAGTGTTCAGTGGGATGTTATTAGTGTTTCCTAAGCTTATTATTAGCAAAAGCCCCACTGTCCCTTTTTATCTGATCATCTCTTAGTTGGAACACACTCTGGGAAATAGCACAGAAGTTTAGAACTTGTGAGGTGCAAAAACCCCCATTAAATTGGTAGAGAGCCATGTGCCTGGGGCTGGGGGTAGATTATGTCAGAGATGACCGTAAAGAATGTAAAGAATTTCGTCTGAGCATAACTCAGCCTGCTGGGCCTCAGAGCAGCAACCAAAGGAAAGTCAGGTGGGAAAGGACAAAGTCTGAGTAGTGGGAGAGGCCAGACCTAATGTTAGCTCTGTGCCTGGCTCAGAGTGTGGCCAACACGTATTTGTTGAATGGCTGGATAAATAAAGGTAGACCAGGGCCAATGGCAGAGACTAGGGCAGGGCAGCTTTGGCAGAGGCAAACAGTGAGTATGAGTGGGGAACAGGAGTGTAGCTGAGAGATGAGGGGGTGTCTGGGGCCTGCTCCTCAGCCTCCCCTCCCACTCTAGCTGTGGTTTCAACAGGGTGACCAGATAGCACCTGTCAGGTATCACTTTCCTTACATCCTGGACTTCTCTGCCCTTACAGGGGGAGCTCTGGGCTCTCAGGCATGTGCTGCTTCTGAGATGCTTTCTACAGACTTCTCAAATCCCACACTTGTAGCAACCGGTTGCCCTCGAGAACATGAATGTGTTTGACCCTCTCAACATGAACACAGCTTTGAATGAGCTCCTCTTGCTCCCTGTCTCCCTCTGCCTGCAGCCTGTGTCCTTGCTCACATCCGCAAACAAGCCGCTTACCCGTCAGCCTGAGGATCGGTTTCCAAGGAAAGCCAGGCTCAGACACAAGACAAGCCCTGACTGACCCCACCGTCGGGACCACGGGGGCAGGCCTCACACAGACAACGACAAGCAAGCACAGGGGTCAGGAACACAGGCTGTGGCCTGGACTGCCTGGGCTCACATCCCTGCAGAGTTGCTGTGATGTCGAACATGTTAATAGATGTAGAGCACCTAGATCAGGGTGCACACTGAGTGCTTTGTGAGCATAGAGCTGGGTCTAAGCTGGGGTAAGGGGCCAAATACAGGGGAGCCAGTAAGAGGAAGATTGGTGTCCGTGGGTTATCCAGTGGAGCCCGGGACTCGGAGGTGAAGCCCCTATCCCTAACGGGTAGTCAGCTGGTCAGGGGCCAGTCCTGGAACCCCAGGCCCATGTGACTAACAGGTGAGCTTCTCAGACTCTCTGCCTGACTTGCTCTGGGTTTCCTGTTCTCCGGGGGCCTCACCTCAGGGGACTTGTCCTTGACATCTGCTCCAGAACACATGTGCCGTGCTTTGCGCATTGCCGCACCACTCATGGGGGATGAACCAGCACAGCCCTGCCGGCCAGCCCACCAGGGGGCAGTGAGGAGGCCACTACACAGATTCTGAGCCATGGCTCTCTGTCCAGCCTTTTGCCTAACCCACTCCCTGTTTGGTGGGGACACTTCCTACCAACACTTGCTGCTATCTCTCTAAACTGTGGCTTCTGCACATGGTGTATAAGCAGCATGGCTGCCTTCAGGCCACCTGGGGCTGAGTCCTAGGTCTGTCCGTTCTTGGCTGTAAACCCACATGCCTCTGGGTCAGACCCCGTTAACTCACCTGTGAAACAGTATCCCACAACTTGTAGAGAGGGCCCCTCCTGAGTTTAGAAGGAGCCCGTGTCCATTTCCTAGCATGGCATCTCCAGGGACATAATGGAAGGTCAGCATATCAGTTCCAAACCCTCCTCCCCACCTGGTACACAAATTTCCCTAAATACCCAAGTGATCACTTGCTTCGCCTCATGACCACCTACCCCCCCCGCCCCCCAATGCCAGAGACCAGTTTCTCTCTTCTTGCCTGGCTGGGGCAGACTGTATGCATGGTTGCCCTGAGATGCTTGTTGGGATTGGCCCTGGAGCCTCTTCACAGGCATCCCAGAACCCCTACCGCTGCCCCTCCCCTTCCAAGAGGCCCGTGTCCAGTGAAAACTCTCCTTTCAGCTTAATATGACAATACCAGCAGAGTGCCTGTTGGTGCCCATGACACCAGGATGACAGCAAATGGCCCAGGCTTCATCCAATGGAGAGAAACATCCTTGGGTGGGAAAATCTATTGAGTGTTCCCTTCATGTGAGTGTGCTCAGAGTGGAGCCTTTCACATCGGGAGGAAGCCGTGGAGAGCAACAGTGGGGTGACTGCCTTGGCCGACTCTGGAGGAACTGGAAAAAGCAGCGCTGAGGGAGTGAGAGACGTGAGGCAAGGAGAAACCCTCTGAGACATCCCTGTGGGGAAGAGGCCGAAGGAGATTTGAGGACAGGAATGCCGAATTTCCATTTCTAGGTTGTCTGTGGCTCTGTAGAGTGAAACCTCTATGCATCTGAAGTGTCTGCAAATGTGGGTCCGAGAGCCCACCTTTCAGGACATGAAGGAATGGGAGGAGTATCCACAGAGAACTGTGGAAAATTCGGCCAAGACGCTGAAACAGAACGATGGGACCAGGAATTCAGAGACAGAGAGGATGAGGAGAAACATCTCTGTACATCGCCTGCCTCTGCCAGTGAAACCAGGCATGGAGAGGGAAGCTGGGGCTGGGTCAGAACAAGGACATGGCAGCTCCATCCTGGCGGAAAGGGCAGGACACATGCCTTGGGCGTGTGGAGCAGGAATGAAGTCCCATTCACAGAGGTGTGGGCAGGGGGGCAGTACCCCAGTGTTGGTAATGGCTGGGGATTACCAGGCCAGGCCGGATGGGGCAGGAGGAGGGAAGAGTTAGCAGATCACAGGCACGGAGAGCCTTAGAGAGAAGACCACCCAGCAAGAGTGTGACTTGTGATGCAGGGACACCAGGCATCCTCTAACTGTGCCGCAGAGGAACCAGGTGCTGCATCTCTCTCACGCCCCCTGCTGTCCTGTGTGTGACCTACCTCTGCTTCCTGGCTTCAAGGCTTTAATGGCAGCCACCCAGCTACCTGTAACAAGGCAGCACACGAGTGTAGGACCTTTAATACCCCAAGGGAAACTCCCGTAGGAGAACTCACACATCCATGCTGCAGTTTTGCTGTGGACTCTCACTGGCTCAACTTGAAGTTCATCCTGCAAGGTTCTTCAGAAGGTCCCGGGGAGAGGGCTCTGGCTGTTCACACACCGTCGCTGTGATCTTTCTCCTTTCCCCACTGCTCCCCCTCTTCCTACGTGCTAACCGAGATCACCTTCCCCATGAACTGCCTTCCTCGGGAACCCTGTCCTGGGATTCTGGGACAACTCCAGCTAAGATGCCTGGAGAATAGTCTGGAAGGGCAATATAGGATCTGGATAGCAAGAGGAACGTTTCCACCTGGAAACCAGCAACTGAGTTGTGGGAACACAAGAAAGGGGGTGTCCCAGTCTTGGGGGTAGGGGTGCCCAGGAATGGCTTCCTGGGAAATTCCACACTGGAGTCCAATCTTTCAGAGAGAAGTTGTCTTTTTCCCAGACTGAAAATCTTATGGGGCCTTAAGGAGTGACTCTGTCCCCACTCTTTCCTGCGGGGAGGAGCTGATGGCCGCCCACTCGCAGTTCCTCACTCCCCCTGCTGCTTTGAAAAGCTCTGATATGAGGGAAAATATCCTCTCTGGGGAGCACTTGCCCTTCACGCTTTGCCAAACGCCTCCTCAGCAAAGGACCCACAAGGCACTGCAACCAACTGAGATTCAAAGAGGAAACGCATCCAGACGAAGGGCTGGAGCGAAGACTGTTTGCTGTGGCTCTGTGGCACCTTTGGCAATTTTCCCTGGAGGAATTTCTGCCGGCTGTGACCAGCAGACCTGGGGCAGTCTCCTCCCCTGGGTGCAGACATCTCTGTGGGAATGGGGGGAAGGCTTGCCATGGAGCATTGGAAGCTGTCTGATGAGCCTCAGGGCAGCAGCTCCAAATGGTTCTTTGATGCTTGTCTCTTAGTAAAGTGGGTTCTGAGTCCGACAGGTGTGATCTTAGAAAGAGGGGGGCCTAGAAGATGAGGGGTATTGGGACTGTGGTCCAAGTCTTTCATTTATGATGGGAAAATGAGATCAGAATAGGGAAATGACCAGCCTTGGGTCACCATGTGCGAACAGCAGACCACTCAGGTTGTCATTTTCAATCCTGACAGTGAAAGCAGGGTGGCAGCTAAGTTTTCAAGCTTTGGCCTGATTTGTTTCCTCTAGAGACCTCAGATATTCTCCTGGAGATCCTAACGGCCAGTCTCCCCAGAAATAGCACTGTAAGTCAATTAAATTTCACATACATTCCTAATTCCCACTCATAAACCTGGCTCTGTGGTGCATCCTGGATGGGGAAAGGTGTGAAAAAACAACAACAAAATAAATACAAAGATGTGGACTCTGTCCTCAAGACCTGGCACAGAAGACAGGCCAAGCCCGAGGTGAGCCTCCTGCCCGCACTCTTGTCCTCGACTCCTCTCCCCATCCCTGCTTAGCCCTCCTCTGAGAGGAGAACGGATGTGTTGAATAGCTGTCTCATTAACTCCATCCATCAACAACTCTGTGAAATAGCCACTGGTATCCACCCATTTTACAGATGAGAATGTATTAGCTTCCACACATCCCAAACCACAGCTCATGTCAGTTCCCACGCACCCCGAACCACAGCTCAGGAGTCTCCTCTCCGTGTCCGTAGCTGACACTGAATAATGTTAGCAGTGATTTTATTCCAGATGTAGAAGGCTGGCTATGCCTCATTTTACCTGTTCCAGATGTTAGTTGCCTTCCAACAGGGGAGCCTGGACAGATGGTGCCTCAGTCCATTGCTTCCTGGTCCTGGCTTTGCGTTGAAATTGCCTTCGTGACGGAGTTAGGAAAAGAGAATAGGCTGTACTCCAGAGCCTCTGCTGGAGTTGGTCTGGGTGGGCTCTCTGAGCTGTACTTTTTAAAAGTTCACTTAGATTTCCGAGGTAAGCTAATGGTTATGAAGAGCTTAGGTTTCAGAGGGCTCAAGCCCTGGAGCAAGCTACAGATGCACTGAAATCTTCAAAGTAGCAGGGACTCAGAGATGTTGCAAACAGACTGTACTGCCCAGTTACCATGGCAGGAGCAGTAATGTTCAAACTGTTAAATTCTCACCAGGGCAGGTGCTGTGTTGGGTTCCTTCAATACAGGATCGCTAATCCTCCCAGGGACTACGTGGGGCAGTTTTTCCTCCATTATATGAAAAGGAATGGAGGTTCAGAAAACTCCCCTGCTGCCTGTCAAAGCCCACTCTCCCCACAACACAACCCACTGCCTCTGTATCACCTCCCACATCCCTCACTCTGCCTTCAGCTGGGGGTTCGCTCCCACAGAATCTAGCATGGTCTTCACAGCCATTGCACTGCTCCAGCCCCTCCAAAGGCGAAGCTGCTTACAAGTGAGCTCAGAGCTGGAGGACAATTACATCTGTGTAAACTCCTTGGCTCCTACTGGGAAGACTTATGTAAATGCCATTTTCTTGGTTTGGAAATCCTTTGAGCTTTTCTCCAACATGAACGTCTTTCTTTCCATGACGTTACTCAAAATCCATCTCTCTAATTGGTTGTTCCTAGACCCCTGAATCCTCATCTTTACCCCTCATCATTCATCAGCCTGTATTGAACATCAGACAAGCCTGGTTTAGTGATTTATAATGTATTTACCAGGTACAAAAAGCTTGCACATATTTTAGTTCTAGAACCTTTACAATAAATCTCCAGGATGGTATTATTACTCCCATAGTTATGAGGTCCAGGGATGCTAAATTATGACTTAAAATAGTTAGTAACAGGGAGGAGGAGGGCTGGAGCCTAGCGTTGTCTCTCTGAAACCCAGACACTGTCCAGAGCCACCCTAAAGACTTGCCAAAATACAAGGATAAAAGTAAGACTTCTATTGTGTACCCCAAGAAAAATGTACATCATGGGGTACTTACATATTTAATCAACTTTCCTGGCTGTCCACTTGGAGTAAGTCCATTCTTTGATCAATGGCACAGACAGACAACATAGTGACAGTCCAACACCAAGGTTGTGGGGACAGAGACAGGCAGGTGTTGTCATGGGAGCAAAGAGGGGTCAGCTTGAGGGGACCAGTGGAGGTTTGCAGACAACGTGCCTCTGAGGGGTTCTTAAGGGTGGTTCAGGACTGACCAGCAGAGCATGAGGAAGAGTCTATGCAGAAGGGACGACATGAGCAAACGTTTGGGGCCCAGAAGCAGAGCCCCTGAGTGTGTGTGTTGGCATACACCTATGCATAGACATGTGTGCGTGTGTGTGTTTGAACATGCAAGCGTAAACACGTGTGTGCACGTGTGGTTGAGCAACAAATGGTTCCTCGTGGCCTGAGGATTGAGTATGAGGTAGTGAGGAGACGGGGCTGGTGAGCCGAGGGTCTTCTTTCTAGAGCTGACTATGTTATTGGGACTTTATCCAGGTTGTCGCGGGAGTCATGATACAGGGAAGAGACAGACATTTCATTGTATTATTTTTTATTGTGGAAAATTTCAAACATTCAAAAAATTATAAATAGGGTTGTTATGTCAAATGAACATGGACCACCACTCAGAGGGAAGAGAGGTTCACATTCGTTCTGTTGGCCTTAGGGCTTTTAGAAAAATGTGAAAGCATCAAGAGGTAGAGGTGAGGTCCTGTTTTTATGGCTTCTGATCCCTGGTCCTCCCCCGGGCGGTGGAGGGGGCTGGGAGGGACAGACTATCATCAGATTGCAGGTGGGCAGGAAACCTCGGGTGCCTGCTTTAAACATTGTGCACATTTTCATATATATTGCCTTGTGTGTTTCTGCAAGTTACATAGATGGTAATATTCTATATGTTGCCATGTTGCCTTTTGCCACAAATATAAATATGATTATATTCATTGATATTTTCTATAATAAGCTATGGTGGGTTTCTTTTCTTTCTTGGTCTTACTGAAGAAATTTTGCACAACCTGTGTATAGCGATGTGTTCTTATTTTTACAAATTTTAAATTTTGTTTTAATTCATCTTAAATTTGCTTCTGTGTGATGATGTGAGATGAGATGTTGTGACCTAATTTTATTGTTTTCCATATATTAATCAGTTGCTCTGTACCACTGATCTTTTCTTGTCCACTGCTTTCTAATTCCATTTTATTTCTGAAGTTGCAGTATATGGGGGCACCTGTATGGCCTAGTTGATGGAGCTTGTGGCTCTTGATCTCGGGGTTGTGAGTTCAAGCCTCATGGTGGGTGTAGAGATGAAAAAAAAGAAAAAAAAAGAAAAAAAAGAAAGTTGGGATATATGGGTGGCTTTCTTTTTCTTTTAGATTTTATTTACTTATTTATTTGAGAGAAAGAGAGTGAGCATGAGCAAGGAAGGGGGCAGAGGGAAAAGAAGACTCTCCACTGAGCAGGGAGCCTGTTCTCAAGATCCTGGAATCATAACTTGAGCTGAAGGCAGACTCTTAACCGACTGTGCCACCCAGGCGCCCCTATGGGTGACTTTCTTTCTGGGATCTCCTTTTTGTTGTTGCTATTGATCTATATGGAAGATCGTTTGCAAAGTAGACACAGTTCAGTGTATGGAAGGCCAGAAGGAAGACGGGTAGGGATGGCTAATGTGTTAGCCAAACAGTGTTAGTCACATGGTTTTGCTCCTTCATCCCATAAGGTGGTAAATTTGATCAATGGATTTTTCTAATATTGAGCCTTTTTTCCCCCTTTGTTTTGTGTGTATCTAAATACTTTGCTGGAATCAATTTGCTCATATTAGGATTTTTGCTCAAAAGTGGTATTGCCAGTCATTCTCAATTTCACGCTGATTCTCATCTCTTTGGTGTTGAGTTTACCAATATAAGTTTTTATTTTGCCTTATGATTTGGGTCTTGTGGTCTCTGCCAGCAGGGGTCTCAGTTTCAACTGGACATTGAGATTCCAAATATGAGTGGGAAGGCACCAGGCACTGGGAAGCCTGCAGGACACACACAGAGCCTGGTAGCAGGTCATCTCCCTGTGAGGGTGGTCTCACTCTCACACCACTCTCAGATCAGCCCCTCAGGGGCAAGGGAAATTGACCACATGGGTGGACTGAAGGGCCATCGGCTAAAATCAGAACCCATGAACTGTACCGGCCCCATAAGCTTAGCTTCCAGATCCCCACAAGTGCTGTGCCCATTTTCACATCAACCCCACACAGGGAATCCCAAATGTAGAGCTTCCTACCCATGTCCTCCCAGTTCTCCAATCACGGGGCTTTTTTTTTTTTTTTTCCTTCTTTAATCATACGTCATGTTGCCTGGAAGAGAGATGACGTTCCCCCTTTTATCAGGTGTCCAGGGTTTACCCACAGTCAAATTTGTCCATCCAAAAAGAGAAGATTTTGTTTTTCCTTTTATTCTCAGTGAGTTTCCCTCCTTCTAGTCCCTAGAGGAGCTCATATAAGATAGAAAGTGTCCAGAAATTGTTCGTGAAACTTGGTTATGTGCTGTTGTGTTTTTGGTAGGGGTGGATTTTTATCACAAATTTAATTTACAGAATGGTCATGTCAGGTTTTCTGTTTTATCCTGAGAACATTTTGGTAATTTTTAATTTTTAAAAAACATGTTAATTTTATCCTCGTTATCAAAAATCACTGTGATAATACTATCTGTAGAATTGTTTATTGCTAAAATTTCTCCTGAAGCCACACTTAGGCTTTCTTTGTCCTTCCTAATATTATTACTTGTGTCCTCTCTTCTTTCTTGAGCAATCTCATCAGATAGCTCTTTACAAATCATCTCAATGAGCTAGCTATCTTTTTAAAAGAGAAATGCCTTTACAGTGTCCTTATTTTTTTATTTAATTCGATTTTGATTTTATCTTTTCAAGTTCCTTTCAGTTTATTCTATGTTCCCCCCCCCGATTTTGAATTAAATATGTATCCCCTGAGGATTTAACTTTTTCTTAATGCCTACATCTAAGACAATGTATTTCCCTCTAAGTATTCTTAAATAACATTACTCGGGTTTTAATGGATAACGTCTTTCTTGTCATTCACTTCTAGATTTCCATTATGATTTCTGCTTTGACTCATGAATTATTGTGTTTTTTTCAATTTTTAAACATATGTTTTATTTCTTTGCATGCTTTCCCTCAAGGAGGGTGATGGCGGCCTATTTTTCTGACAGCAATGACGCAGAAGGTTCCCAGAGAAACATTAAGGTGGAAATAATAAACACATTATGTTTATCTCACAGGGAAAAAAAAATTATTTTCCTAGACGAAGTATACAACTGCACAGAGTAATGTTTACCTACTGCTGATTTTCTTATGGGCATGTTATCATTCAACCCACATTTAGTTAATATAGGCAAAGGCTATGTTTGGGAGTGAGGAGAGCAGTTCGGGAGAAATCGAACAGTGAAGAACTCTGTGCTGGGGCCAACAGGGAGCATCTGGGTCTGCAGACAGGGCCACCGACCCAGAGAGGTTGGGGAGGACTGTCCTCAGAGGGTGCAGCTGAACTGTGCCTTGTGGAAGAAGCACGAGCTGGCTAGGTGGTGGCGAGGCTTCTCCAGGCCTGGGAAAATGCATGAAGAACCACCAAGGAGGTGGGCTTAGGGGATGATGCTAGAAAGGTAGAACATTGAGCCTTTTTTTCTTTTTGGAGCACCTGGAAATAAGGTTAGAAAAGCAACAGGGTTCTGAGCAAGGTAGGCTTCTGAAGTGATGGTTTGAAAGGTGAGCTTCCCCTCTCTCCAAAGCCCTCCATCCTCCCCAGGGACTCACGCTGCTTCCTCTGCTCCTGGGCCCAGTTGGGCCATCCTCACCTTCTCCTAAGGAAAAACAAGAGCGGGCAAATCTCAAGGTATGGAAAAATCCTTCACCTCGAAGCTCCACAGGTGGGGAACCGAAATGATGGCACAGCAATGCTGGAGCCGTTCCTGCTCTGGGCCCTGTGCTGGGGGCCCTCCGTGCATTACCTCATTCAGTTCCACGAGCCTGACTCCTGTCCTGCCATTGCGCCTCACATCACGGAGGAGTTGCAGGGTGGTGAAAGCCCGTGCAGAAAGCAACTGAGGCAGGGTTCAGTCCCTTCAGGTCCAATAAAAGAGCCCATGTCTCCCTTGTTGTTTCTCTGGAAAATGAGAATGTTGGTTCTTCCTGTGGGGCTCCCAAAGGTAATAAGGCAGACTAACCAGCAACCTTAAACCTCACCCAGGGCTTGGTAGCAGTGGTAGCTACACAGGAGAATGTCACAGGCCACCCGAGCTATGGCTATCTCAGGAAACAATTCTATCATTTAGGATGCTTTCAGCTGACAGTAACAGAGTATCCAGCTCAGTGTGGCTTAACCAATAGGGTTTTATTTTTCCTCTCCAAAAACAAGGTGTCCAGATAGAGTGATTCTACAGCTGATTCAGCATCTTGAAATGCCCTCAACAAGGACCCCTGCGTTCGCCCTCTCTGAGCTGACCTTCTTGGTGCATATCTCGTGTCACCACTCATGGTCCCAAGATGGCAATGCCAAAGGGAGAGGAAAGTAAGTGTCTTCCCTTTTTGTTTTAAATCTATTTTTATCATGGAGTGGGGATGATGAGCATTTTCTGGGAGTCTCCCTCAAACACTGCAAACTTCTCTTTATGTCTCCTTAGTCCAAACTGATCCTTGTGACACCCCTTGTTGCAAGAGTCTATCACTTCTTTTTTTTTTTTTTTTTAAGATTTTATTTGTTTATTTGTCAGAGAGAGGGAGAGAGAGCGAACGAGCACAGGCAGACAGAGTGGCAGGCAGAGGCAGAGGGAGAAGCAAGCTCCCTGCCGAGCAAGGAGCCCGATGTGGGACTCGATCCCAGGACCCTGGGATCATGACCTGAGCCGAAGGCAGCCACTTAACCAACTGAGCCACCCAGGCATCCCAAGAGTCTATCACTTCTATCCCCTGTCAGAGCTCAGCCCGGCTGAGGCAGAGACAGGCAGGCAACCTGGGCCCTGGTCAGATAGATGGTCCCCAGTGTCCACAGCATTGGCCACAGAAACACAACCCAGTAGAACCTTCCTGCTGCTTCTGGCTTGCATTTACTGTCTGCTGCTTTATATCACGTATGAATTCTTTAGGAAGGGAAATGGTTACTGGTCACGTCAATAAAATTTGTTTGGTAGAAACACTTTCAAAACCAGGAGTCAATTGTTTATTTAGTCTATATTGGAGATACCTGCTCAGAACCTACTTCTTGCCAAGTTAGGTACTAGAGACAGAGAGAAAGACCATTGTCATGAGGTCCTCCTCCTCATCATTATCATCATCAAGTGATTCCTTTGTGATAGAGAAATGTTAATGATCCCTGACTCTGTTGTTGGCGATTTTCTCCTTCAGGGGTGGTAGGTCTATACTTATCCTAAAGCACTTATTAACCATGATCCACCCCAGCCCCTCCCATGCTGGCCCCAGAGTGGAGTAAGCTGGAAGGATTGGAATGTGGGGCAGTTCATGAAGAATTTATGCAGGCAATTTGTCAGCCCAAAGCAGGCAGACATCATGAGGGTGTAATTCTAGGAAACATTGGCTTTACTGGTTTACTTCAGAGCAAAGCCCAGAGTCCCTCAGTAGTATCATCCCTGGGTTTTCCATGGGAGGACCAAAGTCCACTGAAGACCTTTCCCCCTTCCTGGGCCTTGCAGAAAGTGGAGTCTCACATCTGAGATCCCATGAGAGCTGGGTGGGAAGTTAGTGGAGGAGCAGGCTGACCCCACAAGGCCTGGGAAGGGGATGGGCAGTGCTTGGAGATCATTGAGGTGCTCTTCATCAGAGTGGGAACCTGGCAAGAAGGCTCAGAGAGGAGAGTGGGCAACAGCACCAGCAGTGATAATACGGGTGTGGTGAAGGTGACAGTATGAGTAGATGCTCAAATGGAATATTCCTCACTTCAGGGCTGTAAGGCAACTGAGGTGCAGAAAGATGAGGGAAGAACAAAACCAAACCAAACAAACTTGCTGGGAGGCAACAGAAATGGGTTCCAAACCAAGATTGACCTGCTCCCCAAGTTTTTGCAAACATGCCAGGGTAGTTTGAGTTCTCATGTTAGCTTGGACTGGCTATTCACGCAGGCCCGGTGGGAGTTGTGCAGGATAGGAATGTTGGAGCCAGAGAGAGATTTGAGAGATGATCATGAGCATCTGTGTGACAGTAGGCATTGTGTTCCACTAGTTTACATCCCTAATGCCTGGCATATACCGTGTGTTTGATAAATATTTGCTTAGCAGGTGGATGCATGGAAAGAGTATGTGATGGTAGATGGTAGCGAGTCTAATTATGGAGTCTGAACTTCAACCTCTAGCTTGTGGCAGGCTGGCGGTGGCATCAGGAATGTTTCTAGAGCAAAGGAAGTGATGGGGAAAGAGCACTGTTTCAGGATTGACTGGACAGAAATGTGCAAAATCTTCATTCCCAAGTCCCTTGAGACAGAATGCATCAATTGCATCCCCCATGGGGAGTCCTGGGCCATCCCAGCCAGCCCTACCCAAGCTGGGGATGTGGGCCCATCACTGCATCAGGGTGAAGGAGTCTGGCAGAGGCAATAGGCAAAGAGGGGAGCTGAGGGGTCAAACTCATCACTCTTTAGCATCCTCCTTGACTGTCCACCTGTGGATAAGCCAGCCCAGCCCACTGTAGTGACATTGTCTTGAGATGTTCTCCTGGTTCCCCCTCTCATTTACCACCCTGGGCCCACATCCTTTACTATAAATATCTCCCTTCGGATCTCACTTTTGCCCGTCTGCTTACCCACTTGGGCTCAACACTTTAAACTTCTGATTCTCAAACCACATCAGCACCTTTTACTGAGGTGCTCAGTTCATTTTGTGTTTGAAACATGTCCCAGAGTTGTGAGATGTATGCTTTCTCCTTTGCTCCAGCCTGGCTGTCCGAATCCCACCCTCCAGCTCAGATGGGCAAATATCTGGGATGATGAGAGTAGAGACACACTCCTTCAGAAGAGCCAGTGTCCTGGACAGACACTAACCATGCAGAAGCCAGAAGAGGGCTACTGAGCATGCTGATCACAAGGCCAGGAAGAAAGGATTAGGTGGAAACACACCTAACTTGCCATTAACCAAAAGATGAAGTCCGTGAAAAAGCATGGCAGAAGGCCAGAAGGGTGTGTGTGTGTGTGTGTGTGTGTGTGTGTGTGTGTATGTGTGTTTGTGGTTGGGTGTCCTAGGCAACTATGTCCAATCCATAGAACATGTCTCTCAAGGCTAATCTTAGATTAGTAACAAATGCTTTGGGATACTGCATTACCTAAAGATGCAAAACAGAATTGATTGCTGGCAGTTCCTTGGGAAAAGATAACAAGAACATCTTCAATAAAAGCTTCTATTGCTCAGCGATATTTGCCAAGGGTAGGAGAGAGGGGGACACAGCATGCATGCTGTGCATTTCCCATCTCATGAGGAGTCACAGGATCAGAGATGCTCAAAGACCATGTGGACCTGTAAGTGTCCAGTTCACGTTGTCACCCTGGGAAGAAAGCCCTTTATGAAGGCTCTGATGGGTGGTCATCATACTGCCTCCTCAAACTCACTGGGTAATGAGGCCCAGCTCTTTTTCTTGTAAAGCAATCCTTTCAGTTAGACAGATTTAGCTGTCTGGAAGTTCTTCCCTGGATGGGACCCCAATCTGTGCTCGTTTTCACACACTTGTGTTGGTTGTAGTTACTTTCTTCTGAGATGTACGGGATGAGAGTTCTCTTTCTTTCTCATGGGATTATAATGTCTCCCCTGTCCTTTTCCTTTCTGCTCTTTTGTGGATTTGCGATCCTTACCATTCACCTCTATCCTTTTCTCCTGCTGAGTCTCTACCAGGTGCTCTGTCAACCAATGCACACACGAGCACCTCCAGTATTTGGATAATTCCCACTCTTCCCAACCAGCTGAGGCCAGTGTTGAGTGGCTCTGGCCCTCAGAAGCTTCTTTCTTCCATTGAAGATTAACATTCTTCCTTAGGGACTCTCCCTATCATTCTTACTTCTACCCTTTCGAACCATCCAGATAGTCTTAGTAATATCATGCTCATTTCAAGAAGAAGGGAGAGATGGAGAAGGGGATTTGGGTTGAGAAGATCTAAGACAGGCACAACTGACAGAGCTGTTCCCAGTATGCCCTGTTCTCTAGATGGACTTGTGGCTCCTTGGAGGAGAAGCAGATGCGTGGGATCCCACTCCCTCTCCCACCAGCACCACTGGCCCATCATATATTACCCCTGAGTTTCTCCTGATGATGATTAGTTCTGATTCCAATTTTGAGCTAAAAGAAGGTTCACTGCCTCTTTCTGTGTTGAAACATGGGCTGTGTGGACAGGGGTGATGAGAGGGGATGTCACCAAGTAAAATGAGGTAATAAAAACTAGGTGACATAGTTCTGTTGAAAATGTATCCCTCATGCAAAATGCAAGATGTGATAGCTTTCCTCCACAGAGCTGCCTGAGGATTGCGTTTGTCACTGCTGAGAAAGGAGATGATTTTTTTTTACTGGACTTTTTAATGTCTTGGTGTCTTTAAGTGGATATAGATTTTTTTATTTGTTTATTTCTGTACTGCTACCTTTGAAATTCTTGAAGACTGATGCCCTCAATTTGAATTTATTCAGGTTACCCTTTGTAATGAAATAGAATTAGTTTATTTCTCTGGATGTATTCTACTTTTCTTGCTCTATTGCTTTCTTGAAAGTTTGCAGACATATTTGTCACTGGCTTTCATAATAAGGTCCTGAATTAGGATGCTCTTATGGAATAAATGCCTATATATGTGTGTATATGTATTTTCTTATTTGACAGCAAGATATGATTTATAATTTAGTTCCATTCCTCCAGTCGATGGCAAGGTAGCATGGCTTTTTGAGAATGCCCAAGTGTACTTAATTCTTGAACGCAATTTACACACTAAAAATAAGTTACCAGCTTCTGTGGGTTTCTGCATGTTTATGTATTTTTTATTTCAAATAGCCAAGTGTGTCTAGTGCTTCAGTGAGGAGGATTTCTGAAAAAGAGAATGTGGGCTTGTTAGCAAGACCAAGTCTGAGGAACGCTGAACATTTTCACTTATTGAATTGATGAAATTATTGGCAATATTGTGCTTGCAGGAAAGGAGGGAGAAGAAGTCAATATTTCTTGGGCTATCATATTTCTCAAACATATGATATGATGATATGATAGGAACTAATTCGCCTATGAGGTCAAAATTATAGGGAATCTGTGGTATTAACTCTTTCTGTCCCAGAAGGCCCTACAAATGTGAAGACCCATTTCAGGGGGAACTAGAAACAATCTTTCTGTAGCTTTGGCCCGTCTGGGCGGTCTCAGGTCAGACTCGCAGAGACAAAAACACTCAGGAGAGGAAAAACCAGGGGAGGTGTCCAGTCACACCCTAGAAAGAGGCATAACTCCAAAGCAGCTAACCCATATTAATGTTCATAACCCTCCCCACCAGCCCCCAGCACCCAGAAGTACCTGGGACTGCAGTAAGAATTTCAGTGGCCCAGGGCATGGTCAGATTTTGGCTAGAGGAGGGCCTTTGTTCGGAAATCAGAGTACAGGGTATGTAAGCAGATGGGATGTGATGCAGGGAGGAAGGTTTCAAGCAACAGAGAGACACGGCAGCTGCTTTAGGAAAGAAAAACTTGAGAAAAGAAAAAGATGCATAAGGAAGAAATGTGGAAGTTTTGGGTGTTGATATATGTGATTTCTTCTTCTACTTTGTGACTGAAGTAGCCTTCAGAAATAATGCTTTAAAAAAACCCAAACAGGGGTTCCTGGGTGGCTCAGTGGGTTAAAGCCGCTGCCTTTGGCTCGGGTCATGGTCCCAGGGTCGTGGGATCAAGCCCCGCATTGGACTCTCTGCTCTGCGGACAGCCTGCTTCCTCCTCTCTCTCTCTCTTTGCCTCTCTGCCTACTTGTGATCTCTGTCTGTCAAGTAAATAAATAAAATCTTAAAAAAAAAATAAAAAAATAAAAAAACCCAAACAAACGAACTACTTTCTCTTCCAGGTTTAAAGAGTAGATCTGTGAGGTGTTGGGGGTGTGTGGTTAGGTGTGTTGTCGGTTTGCCTTTTTGCTGACTACGTGGTGAGAAGAGATTTAAGTGTAGATTGGGGCACCCCAAGGATTTTCGCCGAGTCCAGGTTATGCAACAGACAGAGCTCAGAGACCTTAAAAATGGACAGTGGAAGAGTTCTTCCATGATCTTCTCACCCTGTAGTGTGTAACTCTGAGGATGCTGTTCCTAAAAACCTGTTTGGATGAAAATTTCAGGTTGAAGAAATCAGGTTCCTAGTAGGAAGGAAGGAGAGTTGCCACTAAATCTAGAAAGCACATGGGCATTCTGTACATCCTAAGTGAATGATAAGGGGCATTGTACAACTGATATCCAGTTACCATTTCTGATTCCTAAGTGATTTCTAATGACCTTTCTTCTCTGCAGTTTCAGAAAGGTGCTTGAAAACCCTTTAAAAGTTGCAGGTTGAACAAGCACAGCTCATGAATCAATTAACATACACCTTTATATTGTTCTCCCACCACCTCTTTAAACTATATACAATGAGGCAATCTTCCCCTGTCCCTTGAGCAGAATAAGGCAAATCCAAGACTCTTTTGGTAACTCTCAAGTAACTGGCAGTTCCATCATCATCTTAAGTCTCAAAAATTGTCTTGATAACAGTAATGGAGTGTCAAGTCAAAGATATTATCCAATAACCTAAACAAGAGTCTTTCTCCTTCCTCCAGCTTAGATATTTTTAAGGTGGAAGACAGTGGACAGAGATGTGGCGACTTTGGGTGGACTTCACTATTCCTTGGTCTTGTGCTTCAATAATTTCCCAGACCCTAGTTTCTCAGAAGCTTCTGACTCTTTGGGGCAGGAGGGAGGAGGAGGAAGAAGAGGTAAAAGATTGGGAAGGTCCTCTTTTGATGGTGCTATCATCAGCTGCCCTAGCATTCCAGAACCTGGCAGAAGCATGGTTATTTTTAGGCTCTTCAAAAAAACCTATCACTGAGAACTTCCCTTGAGGCTCTCACCACTCAGATAGAAGCAACTCTATTTGGGCAGGTGCTTCATCTCTTCCTCAGACCTAGGGATCCAGGTTTTTAATGATGGGATCTGCCTCCTCTCCTGGGAAGCCTTATCAATTGGGATGGCTTTATCTTACCCAAAGAGTCCCACACTAGTTCATGGGAAACACTCCAGTGTCCCCATCCAGCAGGATTTCCCAGCTTCTACCCCAGTTCTCCTCTGCCCTCTACATTTCATGGTTAGGAATCAGACCTCAACCATAGGGAACATGTTTCAAATAGCTTGGGATCATTCCACTGAAGACTCTCACCAAACCTGAGCTCGAATCCCAAAATACGATGACATCTCTAAAGAAATCTCCTTGATAATTTTCCTCCTTCTATCCACTTAGCCCTCTTTAAATCCTCAGTGGGGAAGAGGATCCTTTAGCCCTGGGACAGGTCTTCTGACATTTCCTTTGTAAATTCCAAACCTGGGAATCTGGCTTTGAATTTCTCATCTGTTATCTTGTGGTACTTATCAGAGACTTCAGCTTCAACATCCTGTTCCAAATTTATTTCAAGATAATTTGTATGCCAAGAGGAATTTTTATTTCTTCTTCTTTTGGTCTCCCATCCAAATGTTCCATGCCTTTATGATTTTATGACTCAGTCTCTAAGACATGTTCTCTAAGTCACAAGATGGGGAATGACTCATGCCTGGTCTGTACTATCTGCGAAGCCCATAAAATACAGGATGGCTATGCTAAAGTAAGTCTGAATATTCTAGAATTCCAGGTAGAGAGAATTTAGAAGAAAGAAAGGATTTTGTGTGCTAAGAATTAAAGGGACAGACTTTGCATTATTTTAGGTAGTTGGTGACTAGATCCAAATAAAAGTACCTGAAAATTAAGGTGAACTTTGGAATTATTTTTGGGAACTGCCATTAGCTTCATATATAACATACTACCCAATCCTCCAAACAACCTGCTTATCCCTAAACTAGCATTCATTCTTCAGATTCTGATTAGATGTTACTTTAGAAAAGCTTTTCTGACCCCAAGCTATCTCAAACGTGCCTGCTCTATTATTCCAGAGCAAATTGTATATGGGTACACATTGCACTGCATTATAATTGTCTGTTTACTTCTCTGCTTCATGACTTAGCTAAATGAAATGTCAAGTCAGCAATAATAAATACTTTGATAAATATTTGGCATGTGTATTAGTTAGAATAGTTTAAGTTACGTGGTAGTAACAAACACTCCCCAAATCTAAGAAACTTATCAGAGCAGAGACTGAGTTCCTAGTCATACAAAGTCCTAGAGACTCCTCCTGGTAGCTGCACTCCAAGGAGGGGTTTTTAGTGGAGAAAAAAACAGCTATGACTGGAATGTTGGCATCAGCACCTCGGTGCTTCGCCGGCACGTGACACAAGTCGTCTCTCTCATAGCCCATTGGTCAGAAGTGGTAGCAGGAAATGCTCATGAGATGCTTGGTGAGCATTGCTACAGCTGTCTATCCTGGTCCCAGAACCTTGGTTTCCTCCTTCCACGTGGAGACGCTAGCACGCTGGGCCCCTGAGACGACTTGCTTTGAGAGCCATTCAGGGGAAGAGGTGGGATGCTGAGAAGCAGCAGGACACTGAATGTGGCAAAGCTTCAGTGTCAGGATGATGGATCAGGGACATAAGCTACCATTTCTTAGATGACTACCCTGTGTCAGACTATATTATTTCTACTATTTGCACCCAATCTGCTAGGTGAGAACAGTAGCCATGTTGTGGAATGGGGATTGAGCTTGGGTCTGTAGAGTGTACACCCCTCTCATAAGAATGGAGGCAGGATGGGATTGGGAGGGAGACAAACCAAAAGAGACTCTTAATGTCATAAAATAAACTGAGGGGGTGGGGGGAGGGGTATTGTGAAAGGGTGGTGGGGTTACATTATATGTTTAAATTTTTAAAAAATAGCAAAAAAAATTAAAAAAAAAAAAGGAATTGTAGGTGCTTGAGGCAAGCATGGAAGGTCCAGGCGATGGGAAGGAAGGCCCAGGCAGGCTGTGAAAGGCTGTGAAAGTTAAGAGGCTGAGCCCAAGCAGCACAGTGGGGTCATGCTCTCCAAAGACCTCAAAAGCCCCTCCTTCTTCCATCAGCTACTAAATATCCACAACCCACCCCTGAGATTATGGGAAATGAAGTCAACTTGTCAATATCTGATTCTCTTCTTTTGTTCCTTCTTCACCAGCCCACTCTTGATGCCCAGATCTAAGCACCAGGAGAGTAGAAGAGATGGTGGGTGATCTGTCACAGGGAGTGAGGGAGCAGAGCAGGCATGGGGTCTCTGGGGAACTGTGTGGCTACAGGGCTTCTTAGGATGCGGTCTGCCTAACATGAGTGCAAGTGACCTAAAGAAAGTCTCCTTCCTAATCTCAACTCTAGCCCACCTGGGATAATGTTCTCCTATCTTTTCCAAAGACAGTGAATTTTACATTTTACAAGTGAACGATACAGGAGGTCAATTTCTTTTCATAGATTTAATCCTGACAATGCTATTGAGTGCCTGGGGGAGCCATGGGGGACCTGGGTGACAAGAGGGCTTACAAATGGAAACAAGTCCAAGTCCCTGTCCTCTGGGCATTTGGCATCTGAAGAGGAGCAGGCAATGTTCAGGTAAGTCTCTCAGACATGACAAAGTATGACAAAGGCCCTTGGGAGGGTAGATGTCTGAAGCAACATGGACACAAGGTGGGATCTGCTGAGAAAAGGGTGGGTAATGAGATTTGTGTTGAAGGGGCTTGCAGTTCAAGGAGAATTTGGGAATTGTAATCAAGGACTTTTTGTGCACGAAGGGTTTTGAGCTCACATCCAAGTTCTTCCTGAATTGACCAGCAACACAAAAGAAAGATCTGAGAGTCTCCCCCACTGAAGCACATCCCTGTGTCCCAATGACCTGGGCGCTGGCGTGGCATGATGCAGAGGTGATGGGCATTAGGAAACCTGGTCTTAGTTCCTCCTGTGTTGCCAATCTGTTTTGTGACCTTGGACAAGCACTTTTCCCTCCTCTGAGCTTCAGCCTTCTCTCAGCTCCCAGCAACTGGCAAAGTAGGCAAAGCAGAATTTATTCTCATCTCACAGAAAACAAAATTGAGTGTCACAGAAGTGAGGAAGGAAATGCTTTGAATTGAGGTTTGCTGTTGCCCTGTGAGGTGGATTATCATCCCAGTCTCATTTTACAGAAAAGACAACACACTAGAAGGACGGAGTTCTTTCTCCAAATGTATGCATCTGATTTAGGTGAAAGCAGGTGTTCCAAACCATGCCAGTCGGCCGCCAGACAACATGTCCTTCCACTTCTGCTCACACATCTGTAGTATGAAAGCTTGGGTGTGATTTTAAGAAAACGTGAAACATCATATTTACTAGAGTGAAGACTATTCGTACTTCAAAAATTCTGTGAGACATTCTGCCTCTGTACAGCCCTAAGGCCATTTGGAATGCTACGAAAAAAGGCCACTGATCTTTGTGTCCCCATGTCTTTGAGGAACTAAGATTTTTTTCCTTCCTGAAGCAAATTAAATATTCCATCAGTGAAGCATACTTTAATAAACCCATGAAACTGAAGCTCTGGCTCTCATTAAAATGAAAACCACTCATTTACCTTGTCATCATTTGGGGAAAGTTTCCATGACCTACTGGATCCTGAATCACCCCAAAGCCTACAGTCAAAGCCGTCTTGTGCTATTAGACTCCCAAACTCTTTCTTCTTCAAATATTATTAAATTTATAAACTCTGGAGTAGAATGGCTTTGATCTCATATTCCAATATAGAAAAACCTCATTAACTTAGGTGTCACTAATTCAGTACAAGTGGAAATCTGGGCTTGAGGCAGGCTGAAGTTGACTTTCTAGCTTGTGTTCTTCTAGAAGTCAAGTGTTTGCAGTTACATGAACTCATTTCACCTCTAATTCCCTTTAGGGGATCTTGGCACTGATTCCCTTTAGATTGGTCCCCTTCTCTCTGCCTTTAGTGCTTCCTCAGAAGCTCTGGCTATCATCTTGGTCCAATTGTTCCAGCCTCAGATTTTTGAATGCTCAAATCAAGGCTCCATAGTACAGCCAGATGATGTGTCAAAAGTCCATATCTGCTCATGTCCTTCATTTGTGAAACCTATACACGCTCTCCATTGACTACAGGATGAAGTCCAGTCACTTCTCACAAGACCCTCTACATTCTGCTTGTGCCTCTTCACTCCAGCCTCATCGCTCTTCACTGATATCCTCACTCTGAACTCTACTCATGGACATTAGCCACCACACTTTCCCCGACATGACTTAGCCTTTCTCATCCCATGGATCCGCACAGGCTGGTCCCTCAGACTAAAACAGTTCTCCTTCCTTACCTCCTGATAATTCTGGCTGACTTGTTCATGTTCAGGTCTCAGCTCAGACTACACCCTAAGATCCTCTAGGAAGATTTGCTTGATCCCTCAATCTTGAATAGAAATGACTCCTTTGTGTTCTCATGGTCTCCCTATACTTCCTCCATGGTTGACATATCACAATGAACTGTCATTGCCTATTATTTTGTCTATATTCCTTATGAGATCATAGGTTCCCAGAAGATGAGCGTCATCAGGAGGTGTCACCAGGAAAACACTGGGTGTATAGTAGATTCTCAATCTTATTATTTGACTGAATAAATGAGCAATCATAAGTACATTGATGGAACTGCTGATGGCTCCTGTGTATAAGGAAACCACACCTCAGAGATTTTAGTGATTATCACAAACAAAATGGGATTCTTCATGACATACCTGATCTGTCTCTGTCTTTCCAGCAGTACTACCTTGGACATACTAGGTGCTCACTAAATGTTTTCACATCAACAGTAGCCGTGGGACATGTTGGGTTTGTCTAGGAGTATGTGCTTTTCTAGGAGTTGGAACAAGTGTGGCCAGGGGGCCTGGCAGATACAGAACTCAGCAAGTCCCAGTGACTGAAAATTGGGTCCCATTGTCTCCACTTTTGTCCTCTTCTGTAGGGTCACCTCAAGAAGGATTGGGAGAAAGTCAAAACAGCTGGGTGATTCCATTAACCACCAATAATCTGGGAATGCTGCTGAAGCTTTTGAAACTGAAGTAGCAATAACTCCCCACGGGTCCATTAACCTGCAGCCGAAATTAGATTATGTAGAAATAACATTAAATAAAGAGCCACAGTCCTCAGTTAATTGAAAGGCAAACTTGTGAATTATAAGATCATTCTCTTTGAAAGGCAGAATATTTCATCGCCCCAAGACCCTTGAGACCACTCTTGAGTGTCCGGCTTGAGGATCATTTTAGAGAAAGCACATTTCCTATAGGGGCACTTTAGAAATCTATTTGTTGTACAAAACAGTTTGAAATGGGAAAAATTAAAAGCTTTGGAGTTAGACCAAAGTAAGATGGGTTTAAATCTTGGATCTGCCACATGCTAGTTCTGTGACCTTAGGGAAGTTACTTAATTTCTCTAAGTTCCAGCAGTCTTAGCCATTAATGAGAGAGTAGGGGTGGTAATAATATACATCTTCCAGTCTTGTCAGGATGGCAGGCACATAAATAGATCGTTGCAATTCAAGAAAGACAGTATGTTGAGAGAGAGTGTTATCAGAGCATCCAGGACGACTATCTCACCTGGCCAAGAAGTTTAAGAATGGCTTCTCAAGCTGGTGCCACGTGAACTAAATCACAAAGAATGAGCAGGTGCATGTGGATAAAAGGGCAGGTCACTATTACTTCCCCTGGAGGTCACCTAGATCCTGATCATTGAAATTCAAGGAGCTGGAGCTCAGTTTCCTGATAAAATCCCCTTCTTCTATCCCTCCCTTCTTTCTGAGCTTCCATATTTATTTCCTTTTGTCATTCCTACCCCAATCCCCATATTCCTTCTCATCTCAGCTTCAGGGAAGCCTGAGGAGAACTGTCAGTGACCATTTCCTCGGGCTCTAGGGGAACAGATTTTGTTCCGTCTCGTCTCTTCCTGATGGCACCAGTTCTGCGGAGGACAGGACAGTGTCTCCATCTCCCTCTGCCTAGGCAGATGGCAGGGAGTGTTGTGTTTCCACAAAAGAGCACATTTTCCCTGTTCCTGAGTCTCTCAGAGGGCCCCTCATGGAAGGCATGCAGGAGAATCTGGAACTCTGCACCTGCCTTTTCAAATCACAGAAACTTTCATGGCCCACAAAAAGCACAAAGTTGAGAGATCCCACAGGAAGGACCCTGTATCTTGGTGGGTCTGCAGTGCTAGGGACCAAGGTCCTGGAGGTCAGGCGGCTTGTGAGAATCTCTCCACACTGTACGCTGTGATGGTAGAAGGAATAATTATCATCATTCCTGTTTTGTGGCTGAGGAAACTAAAGCTCAGAAAGGCTCAGTAATTTTTCCAAAATCACACAGCAGGTGTAGGTAGACAGAGATTACATGCCTGGTCTTCTGAATCCAAATCCAGGGCTCTTTCCTTTTGATACATTTATAGTCTCTGACTATTTAGAAATCTCTGGGTTTTGACCCAGTGTAGATAAATAACACAGGAGTTTGACTACATTTTTACTTTTTGGTTTTAACTATGGGGTTTTACTTTCTGGCTTTAGTTTTGCTTTTATTCAGAGTAAGAGCCAACCAATACAAATCCTGCCCTTTCTTCAGTCCTTCCACATCTTCATGTCAGATGGAGGCGCCTCTGTCAATCTGTCATCCAAACAAAAACCGGGCAATCATCATAAACTCTTCCTACTCCTCAAACTCAGCAGCCCTCTGCCTACCTCCGGCAGTAAACCCCATGTCCTATAGCTTTGTCTTAACAAATACCTCTTGTTTCAGTCTCTCCCAGAGTCTCCCTTTCCACCCCCATTCCAGCGGCCTCCCTGAGTCTCTTTCTCACCCAGTAAAACACAGCGCCCTTCCAACTGGTTGCCTTTCTGAGGAGTGTCCCTCAAATCCAAGGTCCATACGACAAGGTGATCTTTCAACATCACAATAAATACTTTCAATCGGCACTCATTTGCTAAAGGAAGCAACTCTTTAGGGGGGAACATTTCTAAGCCAGGCATGGTGCCACTGTCTTTACATTCGACATCTCCCACCCCCAAAATAATTCTATCAAAGAAGTCCTGTTATGCCAATTTTACAGTCAGAAAGTGGCAGAGCTAGACTGCCAGCACAGAAGGATAGGACCTCACAGGTGTGTTTCTGTTCGTGAAGCCACACCGACTGCTAGAGGAGTCCAGCTCCTTGGTGTCAACTATGGCCAACCCTCGTACCTCTGGGCACCCCTCACGCCCTGCCCTCCTGCAGCTTATCAGGCTCACAGATGGTTTTGTGGGCTATGCCTCCACATCTGCTCTCCCACGGCCTGGAATGCCTTTCTCTCTCTTTTTTTAAAAAATATTTTATTTATTTATTTATTTGACAGAGAGATCACAAGTAGGCAGAGAGAGAGGAGGAAGCAGGCTCCCCGCTGAGCAGAGAGCCTGATGCGGGACTCGATCCCAGGACCCTGAGATCATGACCTGAGCTGAAGGCAGAGGCTTTAACCCACTGAGCCACCCAGGCGCCCTGCCTTTCTCTTCTTAACTATCTTTCCAAACCCCACTCAGCCATCAGCTAAGGGTAGAACTGAGGACATTCTCACTCTAGTCCTGTCTCTTTTCCACGGTAGAGCCCTGCTTCCTTCCCTTGGACAGTTGTCAGTTCTGGCTCAGATGACAATGGAGAGACACCACTGAGGACTGCTTCCATCAGTTGTTCATGTAAAGGGATAGGTCTCTGTTAGCATCTTCTGGAAATTATTTCAAGTTTTAGTTTTTTAAAAATGTAAATGAAACAAGACTCGATTTCCTTGTCAGACTAATAACTGCTCTCCTATGTCATGCTGATGACATGATTTCAAAGAAGAAAAGAAAAAGGTTCTCCCACCCACCTGTAGAGGGTGGGAGCAGAGGGTGGTCAGGACTGCTTTCTAGGGAGGAATTGCCAGGCTAGAGTATGCTGCTTCTTGAGGAACAAAATGACCAGAATTCATCTGTTAAATGTTCCCATGTGGTGAAGGGTCTTTGTCCTCAACCAATGACCCAGTGACAAATAAGGCATATGTGGTATGTGGGTATCATACTCTCAGGCTTGTGGATACTGACTATAAGGACAAAAAGAGAGAGAGAGAGAGAGACTTTGTCTTTAGAAAGTTACTAAAATGAAAATGCTGGCTGCTGAGTGAGGCCTCCGTGAGTTTAGAACTCAACATACTCCTGCTGTGTGAGGGGGAAGGACCCCACCTGTGGGAGCAGGGCTCTGAATTCCACAGGTGAGCAGAATACATGAGACTGATTGAGCTGGGCTCCTGAGCCAGCTCAGGTGTGCAGCAGAGCCATGGCAGGGGTGGGGGTGGGGGACCTCGGGCATCCCTTCACCTCTTTGCAGTCCCATTTCTGTTCTGTAAAACAAAGAGATGGAACCCCGTCAGTCTCTTCCCAATCATCACAGTTTCTATATATTCACACATCACTCTCTAATTTAATGTTTTTCTTTTAAGTTAACTTAAATCAATCCAGTTTTAAAGCTTAGCCATTTTTCGAAGGAAAAATATCCATAAAATCATGGGTTTGGTTTGCTAATTACATGTTTTCACAGTGTATCAGTTAGAAGGTCCTCGGTTGAAAGCAAGTGAAAATAATTCCAGCCATCATGAGCAGGGACAGGTTGTATCAGAGGGGTACTGGGGCCTCAGATAACTTTCGGGAGGCCAGAAGATGAAGCGTGCCGAAAGTGGGTATCAACGAGGCTCCAGCTGACCTGGGAGCAGAAGTCTGACAGGCAGCGGTCCTGCTGTGTAACCATTCTGGTCTCTGCAAAGCACACTGCCCTGTGATTTCTGTGTGTTACGTGTGCATGCCGCAGCCACTCCACGAATGTGACCACCAGCCACTCCCCAGCCAGAGCTCTATTATATTCTCAGACTTCAAAATCTTGGGGAGAGTATCCGGTTGACCAAGCCCAAGTCACATCTATATTCTGCCTCCACGGGACAGGATTGGGGAGAATGGAAGTCTGATCCCTGGAAAATCTGTCCGTTCCCCAGTAGGAAGAGCAAGAGGCTCCTTGGAAAGCAGGTTGAATGGTGGGTAGTGGAAACACAAAATAAAACATCAAAAAATAGATATCCATTACACTCATTAAAATAATCACGTGACTATGAAAATAAGGTCACCCATGTACCATAACATTATAAACCTCTGCCAACTACCCCCATGCACCATCTTTACCTTTTTTTTTTTTTTT
>RCUC01120731.1:0-14821 GCA_003697995.1 Taxidea taxus jeffersonii
CCTGCTGCTGGCCTCCTCCCTGCAGCCCGCAGCTCGTCGCACTCAGCCAGTCCGCACCAACCCAGGTGCCTGCTGTCCGCCGCTTTCTCATTGGCTAACACACTAAGTTACGGGACTATGGTTGGAAATTCCCGTGTCGCGGAGGTGGCTCAGGAGCGGGGGGCAAGCCGTGTGGCCCCGGGGGCAGTATCAGAGCCCAGTGAGGCTGCTGGCGCGCTGGTGCAGGGAGTGGCGAAGACACGGCCGCTCTGCTTGTTTTGTTTTTCCTGACAGAATCGGATTTGTTCCGGGTCCAGATGTACACACTGTATGATTCTCCTTTTCATTCTGCTTCAGCAAGCTGCGAAGCTGGCAAAGGAAGACCAGGAGCGGCTGCACCGAAACAGGAAGCTGGTGCTCATGGTGGACTTGGACCAGACGCTGATCCACACGACAGAACAGCACTGCCAGCAGATGTCCAATAAAGTGAGTGCCTTCTGGAGCCGGAGCCCAAGTCCTGTGCTGCTGGGCGCGCGTCCCCGAGCTGGTCCCCCCGGGCAGCACCGGAGCGCACTCCCGCATCCCAGTGCACTCGGCCCCGCTGTTGCCAGGTCCACGCGTAGCGGGGTTCGTTGGGAGGGTCGAGGGTCAGGGACCTAGAAGACCCGAGACCCCAAGGCAGGTGGACAGCAAAGGAGGGACAGTGAGGTGGTGTTGGGCCTCCAGGTATATGTGAAATATCGGGGATGGGGGCACAGGCGGGTCCTGGGTCTGTACTCGAGAGACTGAAGATAAAGCCTGCGATGCCCCAAGGAAACTGATTTTTCAGAGAGAAATAAAGGGTCAAGGATGATCCACATTAAAACTCCCCTTACATTCTCCCTCTTTTCCTTGGTATGGATGCTAAGAAGTTGACTTTCTTCTGGCCTCTTCGGAGGGCATTTAATGGCGACTGTTACAGATGGCTCTCCGAGGCCGGGGACCAGCCTACACCGTCATTAACGAAGGAGGCCTCACTAACACGGAAACGGTCGTTTGTTGGAATTTGCTGTCGGGCATTCGATACACAGACTCTGGGTTAGACCCCAGGTTGTCAGCCCCTATGGCCGAGTCCCGCGGGAAGAGGCCTCTGACGGGAGTGGCGAGGCCAGGCCGGCAGCAGGGGTGGAGGAGGTTTGGTCACGGCATTCACAACATTCACTGTGTGTCATCGGCAGTCGTTACAAACTCGGCCTGGGAGCAGTTTGGCTCGTGAGCGGGGTCCTTCTGCCGCCTCACGGTAGGCGGCTGACGGTGGCGGTGAGCAGGGATGCGCTCTGCTCGGCCCAGTCCCCTCTCCCGAGGCAGCCTGTGCTGTTCAGCTGCCTTTCCGCGTCTGTGTAGGGCGAGGTCCGAGTCTGTTGATATTTGTGTGTGACGAGAGGGGTCCGGAAGTCCTTTGGGGTTTGTCATTCATGACAGCAACTCGGCTTCACAAGTGTCCCAGCTGGAGGACTTCGCAGAGAGAGGGGGTTGCCGCACGACGTGCCCGTGTGTCTGTGGTCCCGCCGGCTGGGGGTTTTCTGCGCCTTGAAGTTGGCACTTGCCGTTCACTCCGTAGAAGCTGGAACTCGCCGTGACATGCCTGATGCTCAGCTTGTGTGATCTACACGCTGAAGGCGCCCTCCCCCCCGCGCAGACAGGTCTCAGCTGCGGCTGGCCCTGGGGGGTTCTGTCCTCGCCTCCGCCCCTGCCCCGCCCTCCAGTGCCACCCTGGCCCGAGACAGCTAGAAAGGCGTGTTCACTTCTGAGCTTTGGAGATCCCGGCTTGTGTTTTCAAGGACATTTCTGCTGTGCCTGTGCCGTACAGGACTGTGGCTCTGATCCCACACGTGCACGTTTTCAGAGAACAGCCGCATCCCGGGTGGGTTGACTGGTTCACAGCTGGTGGAAAGTCACTTAGGATCTGGATCGCTTGCTTTTGTTTTCAGTTCAGCATATTTTTACTGTGAGAATTAATGATAAACGGGATGAAAAGGATCGAAGTTTAGCTTCCTTAGGAAAGTGAACTTTCTGGTGTATTAATCACACGTAAGCAGGCTGGTATTACTAATTCTGTGCGTCTGCTTGGAAGGCCGTGTCAGCTTTTGTGCCGCATTTGTAGGTTAACAAACCTGCACGTTACAGCAGCCGAGGAGCAGGACTGAGTTACATGGTTGGCCTCAGGAGGACGCTGTCGGTGGGTCACTGGAGACCTGCTCTGGGTGACCTTTGCTGTGGCTCAGCTGTGCCGAGGTTCCTGATTGAACAAGACATGCACATCCTTACTCAGGGACACTTGCTTTATCCCTTACCAGGAAAAGACCACAGACGAAATAGGCGAAGGGTCTGGCGACATCGCTGAGGCCATGGCAACGGGGTGCTGTCCTCGGTTGTCCTTCAGCGACCAAGGCGGCTCAGTCCCCTCCGTGGTGACCGTCGGTGTCAGTCGTAGGTGGGCGCCGTGCGGGGCGCAGCCTGGGGGTGCCATCCGGGCGGCTCCTGGCTTCTCACTGGGCATGTGTGTTCCTCCAGGGCATCTTCCACTTCCAGCTGGGCCGGGGCGAGCCGATGCTGCACACCCGCGTGCGCCCCCACTGCAGGGAGTTCCTGGAGAAGATCGCCAGGCTGTACGAGCTGCACGTCTTCACGTTCGGGAGCCGGCTGTACGCCCACACCATCGCAGGTGCGCGGCTCTGTCCTCCGTCACCTGTGTGGCCTTGAGCTTCGCGTGAACATCGTCCCCAGTGGGTTTGCTGGGCTTCTTAAAGCTGGAGAGAAGAAACCCAGCTCTCCCAAACTCAGTTCGGTCTCAGAGCTGGCTGTTGCTTCCCCAGACGCGTGGGCTGCTCGCACTCTGGTCAGGCGCACACTGTGGGCCGGTCCGGAACTTGCTCAGGACTGCGAGTAGGTGGAAGAGTAGAAGCTTCCCACGTGAGCACACGTCGAGTCGTCCCATTCGTTGCTTTGTTGGAGTGAGCAGGACAGGCTGCCTCATTCTCTGCCTTGCTTTGCAAATAGCCCAAGGCACAGGGAAGCTGCACACAGTGGCAGAACCAGAATTTGGGGGCCCGGCCTCTCATACACCTGTAGTGTGGTGGGTAGAAACGTGTTCACGTTGATTGCCCCTGTAGACACCACGCCCCCGCGGGGGGTGATGTTAAGCTTTGTTTAGTCCTTATGTTCTGAGCTCAGCCAAATTCCAGGTCATGTTAAATTCAGCAAACGGTTGGTGAACAGAAGCCCTTAAAGATGTTAAGAGGAACCGTAAGTGAATCACAGCCCTACCAAGAGAGACAAGAGCATTTGGTGCCAGTATGGGATGCTTAGTGTCCCAATGTCATGAACAGAAGGGGCTTCACCGCACACAGAGGGGGACATCAGCCAGTCACATGTCTGACCTTCATTTTGTCTTCTTTTTTCAAAGGCTTTTTAGACCCCGAGAAGAAGCTTTTTTCTCATCGAATATTATCAAGGGATGAATGTATTGACCCATATTCTAAAACAGGGAACCTCAGGTATGTACTTAGCTGTGTTCACTGAGAAGGCTCCCTGCTCAGTGTCCAGCGGAGAGCACGTGCGACCAGTTCTCTGGTTCTTGTCCCCGTTTCTGGCTTCGCACAGCACTCAGAAACCTGCTGTCTTCTAGCCAGGCTCCTTCCTCCCCCAGCTCCCCGAGTGTCCAGGCTGTGCTGGGCTCCCTGGCGGGCTCCCAGGGCATGTAGCCAGAGCCCCACAGGTTGAGGGTCTGGGGAGGGGGAGTGAGAGCAGGGCTGGAGCACGGGGAACGGGAGGTGACGAGCAGAGGGGCCGAGAGCTCCCACAAGTGCAGGACAACTTGAAAGAAGGGGGTATTGATGTCTCACAATTGTATTTCCTTAGGAGCTTGCCTGCTGTTAGCCCTGTTAGCTTGTTCCCAGATCCAGAGTCACGGTCCCATCTGCTCCTGGTTCCGTTCCCTTCCGTCACCAAGTGCGCCGTGCGTCCTGCCCTCTGTGGGGACGCCTACTCCTGCCCAGAGAGTCTTGCACATGTTCACTCTGTACAAGGAATTTCCCCTATTCTACCCAGAAAGGTAGTAACCATACCCCCCGCCCCCTGCAGAACTCACACACCTTCTCCCCCTCCCATACAGTACGGTATCCGCTGTAAGTGGGTCGTGGGAATGTTTGGGCACTGACACTGTGGCCTCTGGCCTTCCACTGGTATGGGCCATCCCCCTGCACGTTGCGTGTTTCAGATTTAGGGTGTCCACACGTACAGAGACCTATTAGAAGCCACAGGAACCAGGAGGAGAATGTGAAAGTCTCTGCTTCAGAAACTGACCTGGCGTTTGCTAGTTAGTATCCGAGCACGTTGATGAAGACGAAGGAACATGAGGGGTGTTGTCAGTGATGGAGCCGGGGGAAGCTCCCCACAGGGACAGTGCCAGAGGGGAGCGGCATGCTCCCCAGCGGGCGCGGGTGACCGACCTGTGGCTCATGCAGGTACAGGCAAGGGAATGCTCTTTTCCCAGTTTTTATCTCCCTCACCTAGTTAAATGTGCCAGAAAGCGGGGACTGTGTAAATTATTTTAGCTGCTTTCTGTTTTACTTGAGGGAAGCAGGCTCGGGAGGTACTGTTACTCCTGGACACGTGGATGTGTTTTCTTGGGTTGTTGTCACCATTGACAACTACAGGACCGAGCAGTGGCAGGCAGGCCTCCGAGTTTATTCCCAGATCCGAGATGAAGTCCGCTTTGAATTTTGAATGCTACGAGCCTGTCTGAATCCGGAATCATGGACAGAGAGAGAATTTCATGAGGCCACGTGAGGGTAGCAGTGTGTGCCTACATCTGTCAGACAGCTAACCCTTGCTAGCATGCCTGCCGACCCCATACGCTCTAGTAGCTTTTCTAGACTTGAGCAGAGACCACGCAGGTGCTGTGCTGCAGGAACCCGCTGTTTCTTACAGAGGGCTGCGCTGTGTGTCCTGTCCTCCCGCCTTCGCCAGGGAAGTCCTTCGCTGTAGAGCAGGCGCCTGCAGGCTGGCCCATAGGCTCGTCTCCTGTGTCTGTAAACGTACTGGGACGCAGCCGTTTGTGTGTCAGCTTCCCAGGACGGGGACATGGCCCCCAGACACTAGGCTCTGGCTGCAGCCCCGTCAGGAGCAGCACCGTGGAGAAAGTGTGACTATGTTAATGTTCCTTTGTCTGGAAACTTAGAGTTTAAACACAAGCTGAACCAAAGGCCTTCAGCATCATTTCCATCTGTTTCCGATGAACCTGTGATCCGCTGGCTACCTATCAAAAATTGTCGTGACTTTTAATTGATTTGTTGTTGTCGTTAAGTGTGCTAGTTCTGGTTTTTACTTCTAGAAATCTCTTTCCCTGTGGAGACTCCATGGTTTGCATTATTGATGACCGAGAAGATGTCTGGAAGTTTGCCCCCAATCTGATCACCGTGAAGAAATATGTCTACTTCCAGGGCATAGGGGACATCAACGCCCCCTCTGGGTCTCGAGAGTCTCAGGCGAGAAGGAAAGGTGGGTGAGGACCTTCTGGGCAGCAGAGGAGTGGTGCTTCCTCTCTCTGTCGTGGCTGCGTTTTGTTTCTTTGTATTTCAGTCCTTACAGGGCTGGTGTTTAGTTATAAGTATGAAAATCGGGACGTTTGGTTTCCACTTTGGTTTTTGGTGTGGTTTTTTTTTTTTAAATAGTATTAACCTAAACATTTTCCCAGTTAGACGAAGACTAAAGAGTTTGCGTAATTCGTTGTGTCTGGATCCCGCCTGTCACCCCAGTTTCCCTTAAAAAGCAAGCAGGACAGCGGGAGTTGGGCCATCGCAATCCTTGGAAAGAGCGAGCTGTGGGGTGAAGCAGCTCCAGCTTGCTGGTGATGGGCGCTGGGCCCGGGCCCAGAGCCTGCAGGGAGCCCCCGGCTCAACCTGCCTGGCGAGCCTGAAGCCAGAGTCTGTGTGAGGGACTGGGAGTGATAGTGTGAAGTGTGTCTGATCTTCAGCTGTTTGAGGCCTGCGGGGACTGCTGCTTTGACCTGAGAGCTGGAGGCCCAGGCCGGGCGCCGTGGGGCCTGAAGCAGACGCGCTGCGGCGTGCGGCCACAGCAGGATTGGGAGGCCACCCGTGGGCTGTCCATCCACAGCGTGGAAGCCTAGCGTGTTTTCTCCATTTCTGACCATTGTAAAACCAGGGCAGAGCGACCATCTGTGGCCAGAAAACCTCACAGCCGGAGTTTGCTGAGCCCAGGTCTAGAGCATGGTCAGAGCAGACAGGGGGACGGGGGCTGGGAGGTGCCGTTACTGTAACGAGGGCTTTCACATTGGATGCTAACTAACAGTCACCTTTTCTTTTGTGCACACCTGTAGTAAATCCATCTCCGAGAGGGGCTGATGTTCCAGAACAAGCTCTGTCTGTCAAGGACACCGAGGAAGGCCGGCAGGGCCCTGGGGTCGAGCAGAGTAATGGTCTTGGGAAGCCCACGAGGGAACTCAACGGGAGCGCTTCAGCTCGGGGGGACTGGCCCCTACCTGGGCAGGAGGAGGAGAGAGGCAGCCGACCCGCCACCCGTGGCCCCTTGGCTGATGGCAAGGGGCCCCCGGTGTGTGCTCAGCAGCCTGATCGGACATTGCCGGAAAAGCGAGCTGCTCAGGGCACAGGAGGCGGTGACCTAGACTTTGACCTTTCCAGCGACAGCGAGTCAGACGCCCAGTCATCGTCTGATGGTGAAAGTGGGGAGAAGAGGAGCTTGGAAAGGCCTCAGGGATCGCAAGGTGGAGGGAAAGTGGTACAGCGGGGCGGCCCCCCTGGCCCAGGAGAGGAGAGGCCGTGCGGAGAGCCAGCCCCGGGCCTGCACCCCGACATGCAGGAGGAGGGTGAGCGGGACGGCCTCTGCGGGCTAGGCGGCGGCTCTGCCGACAGGAAGGAGGCTGAGACCGAGTCGCAGAACAGCGAGCAGTCAGGTGTCACGGCAGGCGAGTCCCTGGACCAGAGCGTGGAGGAGGACGACGAAGACGAGGACGATGGGGATGGGGACGACCACCTGGTCCACCTGGAGGACATCCTCGCCCGAGTGCACTCCGACTACTACGCCAGGTACGACCGGCATCTCCTCGGGGACAGCCCAGAGGCCCCCGACATACGGAAGATTGTCCCGGAGCTCAAGAGCAGGGTGCTGGCAGACGTCGCCATAATATTCAGTGGGCTGCACCCGACGAACTTCCCGGTCGAGAAGACGCGGGAGCACTACCACGCCACGGCCCTCGGAGCCAAGGTCCTGACGCAGCTGGCGCTGGACCCCGGCAGCCCCAACAGGGCCACCCACTTGATCGCAGCGAGGGCAGGTAGGTGCGCCAGGCCGGCCCCCCCTCCCGCCATCCTGCCGGGGGCGGGGCAGACACTGTGAAGACCACCATGGGGCTCCCGGGCAGGGGTCCATCCGCACTGGCCACTCCAGAAGGGCACGGCTATGTGTGCAGAGCTGTCAGAAGACTTGTCCTGAATCATTGCCTCTTACGTGTCCGCTGCTGGCTGTGTGTCGGTGTCGTGGGCTGTCTGTGTGCCCGCCTCTGTGGGGGCAGACGTGTGCAGTCCGCGTACAGTAGGGTGGGCGTGGCACCTTGTGCCTCCTGGTTCCCCGCCACTGCATGCCATGCGTTGGGCTCCTCCACTTGCGGGGGCGGGGGGGGGGCACACCAGGTCAGGCAGAGGAGGGGAGATGGGGAGTTCATGATGGAGCCCAAGTACGTCAGTGTCAGCACGCACGGTTGGGTGGGGAGTGGGCAGCGAAGCCTCAGAAGACCGAGCACAGAGGTTCCAGCTGGGACCATTTTATCTTAAGGGATGAAGTTGGGAAAGTCACTGTAGGAACATCCCTCTTCCATTCCCCGGATTTCAGCCAAGCAAGCAGCCCCTCGGCAATGGGCAAATCAAGAAGAAACACACGGGGCTGCTAAAATATAAAAACAATGATTTTTTTAACTGATCCTCACCAGTGATGGTGCAGTGTTTTCTGAACCAAGACCGTCCCTGGCTGCTCCGGCATTGCTAATCCCACGCCTGCACCCGCTGAGCCTGGCCTCCCAGGTCACAGCCTCCTCATGGGGCCCACTCACCCGCCAGGACTGAGCCACAGGCCCTTGGATGGCATGTCCTGGTGTGAGATGTGGGAAGATCCTAACCAGGAGGTGGGAGCAGGCTTGTTGCCTTCCTCAGGCATCGCACACGTGTGGTGAGCCCAGGGGTGCAGGGAAGGAGGCGCCGGGCTCATTCTCTGCCTGTGGCTCACCCTTACCAGGGTGCTCAGCCCCCTCATCCTCTCCTCTGCCCGATCTCAATGTCACTGCTTGTTTGCTGGGGGATGCCTGATGGCTGGCAGTGCTGGTAGCCGGCCTAGCCTCTGCTCCCTGCTCACAGCACAGTGCGGTCCAAGCCTGCGGCTGGCGGGACAGGCGTCCTCGCCAGCTGTTGAAGAGCCTTTCCAAGGACACAGATGTGTGTGTGGCAGGGACATACCCACACCTCACTGCCGTCCTCCACTTGGCCTGTTTTCAGCCTAGCCACCGGCCGCTGTCCTTCAGCGAGCAGCACTGGGCGCAGTAACAAGGTGACCTTGGCAGAGGGGGCTGGGTGGGGCTTTGAGCCCACAGGAGGGACACACAGCCTTTGCGGAGGCCCAGCCCATGGTCTTGGGGAAGAGATCTTGGGCAGTCGGCTGCAGGTCCCAGAAGTAGCGGGACACTTCCCACCGAAATGGACAGGTGCCTGCTGGCTGCCCTGCTGGGGTCCGTCGGTCTGTCAGATCCCTGCCCTGCTTGCGGGTCCTGTGAGACCCCACAGTGGGTCCCTGTTCTGGGGGCGGGCAGGGGCAGGCGGCGGCGGTTGGAGTAAAGTCCCAGGTTTCAGACATAGAGATGGTGCCCGGCAGGGTTCGGAGCCTGAGTAATCGGAGGCCACCAGGCGCCTGCAGCCCGGGCTGGACTGACCGAGCCGGTCTCCCCACAGGCACAGAGAAGGTGCGCCAGGCCCAGGAGTGCGGGCAGCTGCATGTGGTCAACCCCGACTGGCTGTGGAGCTGCCTGGAGCGCTGGGACAGGGTGGAGGAGCAGCTCTTCCCGCTCAGGGATGACTACGGCCGAGCGCAGAGGTGAGCGCAGCCCGCACCTGCCGCCCACTCTCCCCTGAGCGCAGGGTGCTGCCGGAGGACGCATGCTTTGTCCCCGGGACCGCCAGGGCCCAGCCCTCCCGGCCCCGCAGAGCAGACTGTCTTACGCCGCCGCCTCCTGAAAGCCCGGTTGTGCCCTGCCCGTCGTGGCAACGCTGGCAGGGAGAACTGGCTTGCCTGCGCTTCCTTCCTGGCCCGGGGGCAGCATGGTGAATGATGGAGGGCCGGTGGCCAGGGTGACAGTGACCAGAGCGAGGGGCGGGTGGGAGTCTGGTTGGTCTAGTGGTTCTGTGGTCTTGTGGGGGAACGGTCTGTTTTGTTGAAGACAGCTTGAGAACGCGCGTGCTGTTCTCTGTCAGACTTGGGCTGTTGTGTTCAGGGGTGAGGTCCCGAGCCAGGCATCAGAGGAGCCATGATTGCAAAGTTCGTGGGAGGCTCCGGGCAAGGCATGGGGCACACACTCGGCTCGTCCTCGTCTGGACAGGCCTGCAGCTGCAGCCAGGCCTGAGTCCATGCCGGCGCTCGTTCACAGCCCTCGTTCTGTCCCCGCAGGGAGGATGGCCCAGCAGCCTTTCCCGACAGGCAGGGCGCACTTCCGGCTGCCTTGTTCCACCCGACGCCTGTCCATCCCCGGGCCCAGGCGGGGCCGGAAGTTCGCATCTATGACGCCAACACGGGCAAGCTCATCCGGAAAGGTGCTGCGGGCCCCGGGCCCCCTGGGTCCCTGGCAGTGCATGCGGAGCACTCCTCCTTCAGGTACATGAGCCTGCAGCAGCCGCGCCGCAGCAGGGTGCCCGGGTGCCTGGGCCTGCCATACCCTGAGCTGGGGCGGGCTTCCCTACGGAGGCACTAGGCCTCGTGCAGGTTCTGTTCTGTCCTGGTCCCCGACCTTGGAACAGATCGGGCCGGGATCTGGCCCGTGAGGACACTCACATTTGTTCAATGCTTTGTCCGACGGGCTCTTCAGCTGCAGACCAGACCTGATGTCGGCCCGCATCCCCCCAGCAAGAGACCCTCTGTGCCAGTGCCCCCTCGTCCGGTCCTTCTGGAGGTGGAAGGCGGCGGGCGGGAGTGGCAGGGCCAGAGGGGGAACCAGCCCTGGGGTCCCCGGCATCCCGTCACACCCCTTTGCCCAGATGAGACCGAGGGAGCGGTTGTGGCGGCCGCTTGTGAGCAGAGACAAGAGGGAGAGATCCCTCGCTAGGCCAGTTCTGCCTTCTCCCCTCAGAGCTCGGAAGACGTGTAGGTGCTCAGGACACACTGCATGCGCTGCCTTGACCATACGCTCTGAACGGTCGTTTTTATTGCTGAAATGTTTTCTGAGATGGTGAGCTCGCCCCGGTTTTGAGCTTCCTGCATTTGAGGGGAACACACAGGTGTGCAGGGTGGCAGGGCGCTGCCCTGGGGGCCCTGAGGGACATACCGATCTCCCCACTCCGAGGAGCGAGGTGTTGGACCAGGCTGGTGGGCACAGGTCTGGGGTAGAGGCAAGGCCATGGTTAATGCAGATTCTAGAGGCGCCGCCAACACAGTGCCTGTCGGAGGCCATCAGAGGGACTCTGGCCCCAGCGGGAGGCCAGCCTGGCAGCAGGAGAACCACGTGGCTCTGGAGCTGTTGGGGCAGACGGCTGGTTTCTCGGGGCTTTCTGTGGCCGGGGCAGCACCCGAGATGTGGTCCGGGTAGAGGCAGGTGTGAATAGATGCTCCCGGCTGGGGAGAGCCGGGCAGGACAGTACGACTTAGCACAGTAGGCCAGCAAGCCGCTCACGGGTGCTGGGCTCAGTGCTGAGCGCCGGGGCTCGAGGATGTGGATGGTTCTGCGCCCCCTCGACCAGCTCTCCTCTGGGGAACGTGCCACTGGAACGTGGCTGTGGCGCATGGCGTGCCTTTCATCGGACTGATTGTCCTGCCAAATAAGAATCACCAGAAAAGCTGTGGTTGGGAGGCACACGGCTCAGTTTGTGCAGAGCGAAGCCAGGCACCTGGGCTCTGGGGACCAAGCCCAGGGTTGAAGTGGTCAGCACAGCTGGGACTTGGGATAGAGTCCCAGAGAAGGGGACAGAGCCTTTCCAGTAACAGTGTTGTGTTCGATGAAGTAGGATGGGCAAAACAGGTAGAAGGTGGAGGTCAGCAGAGACTTATAGCTGATACGGAAAACAAAAGCCCGTTCCAGAACTGGGAAGTCGCAATCTACGGTTAACCAGAGGACAGTCATCAGAATCTACGCACGCTGGACGTAGCAGAGAAGAATGGGAAGGAGCTGGGGTGGGTCAGCGTAGGGACTTAATGTCTGCAGATGGCCCCGAACCAGGGAGAAACAAATCCTCAGATCCTGTAACTTGGCAACACAAGCTGGATAACAGGAAGTAAGATCGGCCCGTCGTGGTCAGGGCTCTCGCTCGCAGGATTGTGAAAGTGCAGCTTTTGTATGTGCAGTGAGAGTGTGTGTACCCTGTGCCGTTAACCACTGGTCCCGATGCCGATGTTAAGGGTGTACGGTTAAAATTCTCCCGAATGTCCAGCAGCATGAGCTGACACACATGTTTACGTAATAGGTCAGTTGCGTGCCTTAAATGCGAGTGTTCACACACGGCCGGAGAAGAGCAGCTTCTGTTGATTGCCGCGAGTACAACGGGGTCAGTAAGCTTTGAGGGTAACGGGATCGTGTGAGTAAGAATAGACGGCCAGCACGGGCTGTGGACAGCGGCCAACACCACGAGCAACAGCGTGTGCTGGGTGGACAGTGTGCGCATGCTAGGGGCATGGGCAGGGTCCGGCTCTCCTGGCCCAGTATGAGCTGGGGGGAGAAAGGAGGAGCAGGGAGCCACGAGGGGAGACGGTCCCAGCGGGCCGGGTGCTGGCAGGTGCACGAGCACAACTGCTTCCCCGTGGCCATGGCTGCAGATGGCATAGGGCAGGGGGACGGAGGCCAGGGGGCCGAGCCGGGCAGAAGCTGGTGCTCACCCGTCTCCCCTCGGAAGGAGCTGGTTGTCTCGTGAGCACAGGCACGCTTGGCTCCCTCAGTGGTATCCTGGGCGGAGGCTCTGCGACCCTGATGCCAGGGGCCCACTTGCAGAGCCCGTGTGCGTGTGGGGACGCTGCCCGGACGCTTGCAAGAAGCGGGTGCTGACGCCGCGGGTTCGCCTGGCGGGACACTGGGGGGCGCGGGGAAGAAGGTCCGTAGTGGGCAGGCAGGTGGCCATCTGGACCCTGTGCTGCAGTCTCTGGGGGCGGGGGAGGCTGCAGTGCTTTTCTCCCTCACTTCATGGTCCTCACGTCACAGGTGTTCATACAGTCAGGGTGAGGGGAGCGTCCCTGGGGTGTCCCCTCATTTCTTGTCCTCTCACACAGGCAGTGCTGTGGCCTGCATGTTGCTCTCCCGAGCACTGGGCTCAGCCGGGCTGCAGCGCTGTGAAGAGGATTGAGGGTTCCCTGGGCAAATGGATGGCGGTCCCAGGTCAGACTGAGGAGGAGCACAGGCTGTGGGACGGGGGAGGGGGCTGCAGGGGTCTCCGCCGGCACCAGGACCCATGGCCCAGCCACAGAGGTGAGAGCGTCTCCCGCCGCGACAGCCTTCCCTTCGTGTCTCTCATTGACTCGAGTTGGCACCCTGCCGTGCTCCTCGCCCAGACTGACCCAGACGACAGCGCTGAGCGCGAAGCCGTATCGCAGTTGACGACAGTCGGGCGGGGGGCGCGGGGGCTTCTGTCACAAGGATCCAGAACTCCCTGCTCGAGGAGGCGCAGCGCTGCTGTTGGGACGCCACATGGTTCAGACTTTCCGTGGGTGGTCTCGTGCGGGGAGTCCGGTCCGCATCCGGGAAGGTGCGCAGGACGGGACGGGGTGTGCGTCAGCAGCACGGACACACGCCCGACACCGGACGTGCCGCTTGCAGCCCTCAGCCCCTTGGTGTCACCTGGAGCTATCACGAAGCCAGGGCTGTACCAATGTTTACGTGAGCGGTTCCTGGTTTTTAGGATCTGCTTTTCATGCTACTGGGAATTAGATCATGAACCTTTTGAGTTAATCCTTAAGCATAAAGAACGATGTCTGGAGTGGTTAGAGCTGGGGTTCAGAGACGGCTGGGGGTTCCAGGCCGGCTCAGAGTACGTGGCAGTCGGCCAGGACGTTCGGAGGCATGGGAGGAGAAGTAATTAAGTGTTGGCCGAAAACGCTTGCAAATGGCAAGCTGAACTCGGCTCCGGCCGAGCGCCACTCCCTTCCACAGAGCGGCAGTGGTCCCGCAGCCGCTAGCACCCTGTGTGACCCGTGCGGGAGCAGGAGCCGCGGCCCATGAGTGGGGCGGCATGGGAGGACAAAGCCGTGGCCTCGTCTTCCTGGGGAAAAGCGCACACTGTGTGTTGGTTGGCTGCAGGCCGCTCTGATGCGATTCTCCTCCCTCTGGAGCTCGGGAGGGTGACTCGCACCGCCGGTCACGGTTGCTGCCGCCCAGCGTCCGCCCCGTCGGGGAGGGCGCGTGCGTCACATGTGTGTGCTGGGGGCGGCCCGCGTCTCTCTCCTTCCGAGCGTACAGAGCACTCTGCGTTGTAAAACTAGCGAACGCAGTGCCCCACTGCCGCGGGAGGGGTGACAGCCGTCCAGACCCGGAGGCGGGGGGCCAGGCAGGGCCCGGGTCACGCTCGCACAGGTGCTCTGTACAGGGAGCGCCCCCACACGGCTTATGGCTGCGGCAGAGGAAGAGCGTCCTTCCCGCATGGAGCTAGAGCTCCCTCTTCGTTTGGTTTCACGCTGTGCCCGCACATGCCTGTGTCCTTAGTCCCCCTGTCCACGCACAGCGACCCAGGGTACCTCCGTTTGCTCTGTCTGCCCTCACAGGTGCCAGTGTACACAGCCACGTCCCTGGAATCACGGGCTGCAAGCGAGCCTGCACCAGCCCCCCATCAAGGCTCTGGTCCCCCTCCTGTCCGAGGCCGCCCAGTCCCTGTGTGTCGAGGGCTGTGGGAAGGAGAGCCCCAGGAGGGATGCTTCAGCCCCGTTCTGAACCTGGAACCCCGTGCAGACCCCACTGTGACATGGCGCTTGGGACTGTGGGCAGGGAAGCCGCCCTGTGCACCTGTCTGCCCGAGGCCTGGGGAGCTGTGAGTGTCCTCCTTGCCTTGATGCTTTGGGCTGTGGCTCACCTGGGGACTTGAGGGCAGAGCTCCTTGGGGCTCCCCTGCTGTTGCTGGCATGGTGCCAGGTTCCATCCTCCCCTCCCGAGGCTGGGTCGAGGGGCTTCCCCCGGCAGGGACCCCAGGATGTGCCTGCAGGGGAAGGTGAGCACCCTGGTCCAGGGGTGGGGTGAGGTTAGAGCAGCCGGGGGCTCACCACGTGGTCCGTCTGGAGACTTAATCTCCTGCAAGGACAGCGTCCAGAATTCTGAATTCCTTTTTGTATTTTAACCCATTGTGATTATGTGCTCTTAGTTGTGACCGTTTGTGGGGTTTGTTGTTGTTGGTTTTGTTAAGAGTTGTGTTTTGAGGGACGCCTGGGTGGCTCATGGGTTAAAGCCTCTGCCTTCGGGTCAGGTCATGGTCCTGGGATCGAGCCCCGAGTCGGGCTCTCTGCTCAGCAGGGAGCCTGCTTCCTCCTCTCTCTCTGCTGCCTCTCTGCCTACTTGTGATCGCTGTCTGTCTAATGAATAAGTAAAATCTTAAAAAAAAAAAAA
>RCUC01120734.1:0-16855 GCA_003697995.1 Taxidea taxus jeffersonii
AAAAAAAAAAAGAAAAGAAAAAATCAAGCACTTTATTACAGTGACTAAATAGCTCCAGCTGATAAATAAAAGCGATATTGAACATAAGATTCAAGTTAATCAATATAGATGGGATGAGAGAATTAGAGAACTAGCATTTTGCAATTCCTAATGAAATCACAAATTCATCTGTAAAACCATTAGATGAATGGTTGGAGGGGGATTAGATCTTATGGGATCAAAGTAACACAAAAGAGACTTACTATACAAAGCAACAAAATAGACTGGAAAAAAAGGGAGAAAATGTAACTTTACAGTGGAGGAAGGAATCATATTGTCATCTTTCTAAACCAATGTGGCCACTTCATCTTCACACAGAAGCCTTACAGCAATAGCAGTGAATGACTGCATAACCAAGTATTCGGTGTCTCCTGTTGCAACGTGAAGTATACATACCACCTATGATGGAACTGTATCAGTTGAAATTCTATAGGACAGCTAATCTTATGTCTTCAATAAGTCATTGTCATTAAAAAAGGCCTTGTTCTAGACTGAAAGACTTGAGAGACATAACAACCAGATGCAATGCCCAGTCATACACAAGATGCTACTTTAGAAATAGGTGGCAGAAGACATTTTTAGGACAACTGGGGACATCTGAATATAGCCTGGGTGATAGATGATATTAAAAAATTACTATTAGGCATGAAATGAGATGATGACTATAATCTACTTAGAAAGCACTTGTGGGGGGTTTTCAGTTTTGTTTTTTTTTTTAAAGACATTTACCCACAACAATAGGGAAAACAGAAAAGCAAATAACAGCAACAAAATTTGAAAGCTGAAAGATGGTTTGATGAATAGTAACTGAGGGGACCAAGGCCAAATCTTACTATGGAAGTAAGTGAAAATCTGAGTTCATGAATGAACATTACATGATACTCAAAGGGCTCAAGGATTTATACCAGTGAACCGTAGAAGTGGGAACCAAAGTGGGAGAAATGACTGTGGAAAGAACAGGTAGATCCCAAAGTGCCTTCTCCAATTCCATGCCATTTTTGGACTGCTTCCACACATAAACACAAATAACCAGAATTTTATTTTATACTCTAAGGAAGTAAAACAGAGTCTGTGGATGGGATTTACCTGAAAGTGGAAGGCAGAAGATTAAATGAACATATACACACTGAATACTGAGATCCCTGGCAACTAGTTCCCAGCAGACCCTTACCCATCTGCAGGAGACTGATGAGACTTCTCTGGAAATCATACCAGCTAAAAAGATTCCAAAGAACCTGGTTGTTCCTCAACAAATCATCCAGACCTCAGAGAGGCACACAGTCAACAAAGTTCTATGTTCTTAGAGTATTCAAATAGGTTTTTAGTCAGAACAGATTACCAGATAGCCAAGAAAAACCTCTTGACTCAACAGTTCTCAACACTGCCTGTATATGGAAATCACCCAGGGAGATTTTCAAAATATTTTTTTCCTGAGGGACGCCTGGGTGGCTCATCAAGTTAAGCCTCTGCCTGTCTCTCTGCCTACCTGTGATCTCTCTGTGTCAAATAAATAAATAAAATCTTTAAATAAAAATATATATATATTGATTCCTGGATCCCAACTCCATTTAATTACTCTAGGGTAGGACCTATGTATTAGGATATTTTTTAATATAAATAAGTGTCTTGGGACGCCTGGGTGGCTCAGTTGGTTAAGCAGCTGCCTTCGGCTCAGGTCATGATCCCAGCGTCCTGGGATCGAGTCCCACATCGGGCTCCTTGCTGGGCAGGGAGCCTGCTTCTCCCTCTGCCTCTGCCTGCCTCTCTGTCTGCCTGTGCTCGCTCTCTCTCTAACAAATAAATAAATAAAATCTATAAAAATAAATAAATAAATAAATAAATAAAGCTGTTTCAAAAAACAAATAAATAAGTGTCTTTTTCTTAAAGATTTTATTTATTTATTTAACACAGAGAGATCACAAGTAGGCAGAGAGGCAGGCAGAGAGAGAGGAGGAAGCAGGCTCCCTGCCAAGCAGAGACCCGATGCGGGGCTCGATCCCAGGACCCTGGGATCATGACCTGCGCCGTAGGCAGAGGCTTTAACCCACTGAGCCACCCAGGAGCCCCAGGATTTTTTTTTAAATCCCTGTGTTATTGTCACAGGCAGCCATGTTTAAAACCATAGCTCTACAGGACACCTGGGTGGCTCACTTGGTTAAACCGCTGCCTTCAGCTCAGGCCATGATCCCAGGGTCCTGGGATCGAGTCCCACAACAGGCTCCTTGCTCCACAGGGAGCCTGCTTCTCTCTCAGCCTCTGCCTGCCACTCTGCCTGTTTGTGTGTGCTTGCTCACACGGTCTGTGTCTCTCTCTCTCTCTCTGACAAATAAATAAATAAATAAAATCTTTAAAAACAAACAAACAAACAAAAAACCATACCTCTAACACTGTATCCGTGAAGAAAGAACAGGTATACATGTATAAACATTCAGCATACAAAAAGAAACTCCTGGAAATTTAATTTAATGTGTTAACAAAACTGAAGTATTCAATAGAAGGTTTGGGAGATTAACTGAGAAAATCTCACAGAAAGCAGAGCAAACACACATAAAAAAATTTAAAAATCATAAAATCAGTCCAGAAATTCTAGAAAAAGTAAACAGGAAAATTGGAGAGGAGCAATACAAAAAAGGTCAGTAATAACAAAGACTCCAACAGCAATGCTGAAACTAAACAATGCTGTTAAATTCTTAGGAATAATTATTTCCAATCTAAAAACTCCAAACCCAACCAAACTATCAAACAAATGTGAGGATAAAGACATATTCAAACATGCACAGACTCACAAATGCCTCATTTTCAAGAAGTTACTAGAGGAATTATTAAGTTCCATTTCTCAAAACTTACTAAAGGCCTTGCTCAAAAGTCTGTAAAATCACTGGGAAACTGAAGCCAGGCTATGACCCAAGACCTACATTGAATTCATCTTATCTTATCCAGGGAGATTTCAACCAGAGACAATTTGAGCTTTCCTTTTTTGATTTTTACTAATTACTAGTCTTTTATTTTTTTTTACTGATTTTTATTAATGAGAATAATAACTACTTTGGGAAAAATACTTACATTAGAATACCTAATGACATTCTAGGATATATATTCAAATACTGAATTAAACATATATTAAAATGATAAAGAGAAATAAAGAAATTGAATCTAGATTTTCATAGTAAAAACTCTTTCATTTACAAAATTCAACATTCATTAAAAAATGGTATGATCACATAATGTTGAAACTAAAATTAAGAACTTTTGGCAATGCATCATTTCATATTACAATATTGTTTACTAACCTCTGATTCATCACCCTTCTCTCTATAAGCAGTAGCAATACTGGTCTGAACAGCCTTAATCCATGCCTGGCGCAGCTTTTCAGAATCTGCCTGAAGCATACAACTTCTAAAAGGAAATAACATTGTTTTCTCAGACACTAAGTTAACCCCCCCAAATAATAACAAGGTTTACTTTGCTATTTAATAATTTTCTAACAAAAAGCAATTTCTTTTGAAAGGTTTTATTTCAACTATCTTTAGGACATAGTATGTTAATGAAGAAATCAATAAGAATGAAATAAATTGCCTATTAGGAAAAAAATCACAAACCCCTGAACATTAAAAAAAATTTTTTTAATTTACCAAATATAACACTAATTTATTCTATTGGGTAGAAATATAAAATGATAGTTATCAGAGAAATTGATCTGATAAATGACATCAGTTCATCATCAACACAGCTAAAAAGTTTTCATATGGCCACATCAATAATCCTTATAGAATTTAAAGAAAATTATATTGGGTAGAAGTTACACAAGTATCTCACTTTAATACTTATAATCATTAATTATTAAATTTACTTTTAAAGCATTTTCCCTCTCTACCATAATCACAGGTAAAATACAAATGTTTCTCTACTCTGAAAAGTTCTTTAAAATAAATGATAGAAACTTAAAAGCAACTCTCATTCTTTAGAACCACTTACTTTGTTGGAGAGACTACTTCAAAGCAGAAGCGTCGTTCTATATCTTCACAGTGTTTCACTGTGCAGAGCCTGAGATCTTCCACTACCACAGTGGGGTTATCCTACGATAAGGAAACACAACTGTCATGTTTATCAACTTAGTTTTTAAATACTACTGCCAATACCAATAATAACATACTTTAAAATATCACTTGGAATAAATGGTCTAATTTAAAGATTTATATTTATCTTACTTAGGATTAGAGATAGGAGTTATCAACTCCTATACAGATATAATAAAGGTAACTGTGTCCTATTCATAATTTTATCTGTCTCATAACATGGCTGTACAAGTATTAAGTAGAAGTACATGTAAAGAGCTAGTCTAACAATTGGTAATTAATTAATAGGTGCTCAATAAACGTTAGCTTCCTACTAACTTTAATTTTCTTCCATTTTCTTTCACATCCATTACTCTCCTGGTTACCCCACACACACATACACATATATAATAAAAGCTACTTTCCTCTAAAAAAAAAACCTTTAATAGTCAAGTTTTAAATAACAACAACAACAAAAATAAGCTTATCTATTCTTCTTAAAATACCTAAGAAAATGATAAAGCTTCTATCATTTTTCTAGTACTTAACAAAAATATAAGCTCAAAACCAAGTCTATCAGAGCAGAAGAAACCGTGAACTGAGTTAGAACAAAGGACTTGTGTGGAATAAGCCTGTTAGCACAGAAAAAGCAAATAAAACTTCAGACTGTATATCTCAAGAGCAAAGTGAGCATTTGAAATGGACAGCTGAGGGGCGCCTGGGTGGCTCAGTGGGTTAAGCATCTGTTTTCAGCTTGACTGAGGTCCTGATCAGGCTCAGCTAAGCCTCTGCTTCTCCCTCTCCTCCTACCTCCTGCTCTCTCTTACTATCTCTGTCACTATCTTTGTCTCTCTCTCAAAAAAATAAAATCTTTTAAAAATAATAAATAAATAAATGTACAGTTGACTACGTCATTCACAAAGACTAACTAGGTAAAAATCATCTATTAACTAAGGGGTTTTTTTTCCTAATTATTTTTAACATTCTCAGGTGCCATGTAATTGTGGTACATCTTTCCGATAAATAAAAATTCCTCAACCTTAAAATAAGGTTCATGAAGAGATGTATAAAAACAGCATTAACAAATTTAGAGGTTTCTATTTAAATTACTTCAAGCTTAAATTTTACTGTCATATTTCATATTTCCATATTATCACCTTTGCCCTAACATGATGTTTCTGAAAAGGCACCCTTTCCTTCAGTCTCAAAATATACCGTGGAGAAAAAAAAAAAAAAAAAAAAATACTGTGGAATGGTAGTATTGTTCCTGTCACACACTGGTCAAAGAAAACAAAGAAATGAAAGTAATAATCCTGGGACACAGAAACACCTGTCTTAAAACTAGGAGTTAAGATTCAGGATTCAAAATCATTCTGCTTATTTTAAGAATCAAAAGTTAATACTTTCCACTTTTGAGTCCTCTTATACATGCCTAAACATAAAATTAATAAAATAATTTTGTATACATGAGCATTTACAGACTTCAGTGCTTTATCAAGATGAACAGAGAACTGAAATGGGGGGCTTACTGGGTTTTTACTTAATTAACAAAACACATACCTTAAACTTTTTCTGGTAAACCAACTGATTGTTCTGTATTGAAAACCAGCGTCTAAATAAATAAAAACAGAATAAGTTTTCATAAACATAATTTATGTCAGTTATTAGAAATGAACTATTTGGGAAAGCACTAGAAAATCAGTTCATAATAATTATGTTTTGAGAAGTACACTTTTGTTTCATTTTATATGGACTAATGTCAATGAGATAACTACTGAAAGTAAATAATAATTTTAAACAGTTTTAAAACCACAGACTAGAAAAATAAAGTTATTGTATTTTGATTCATTTCCCGTCAGAAATTTATATCCTAACAACAGCTGTTATCCTTTACACTATCACCAAATAATTGTAAAAAAGTAAAAATTTACTTTTTTGAGTTTACTCAAAAATAACTAAAAATCTTTCCCCCAAAATAATTGCTTCTATTATAAAGTAGAAATAAATTTATGTTTTAAAAGACTATCCATTTGTATACAGCACAACACTGAACTAAATGGTGCTTTGTCTACAACCTTTCCACAGCTAATTCAGCAAGCGTTTGATTTGTTAAGCAAAACAGGAAATTAAATCATTTTAGAACTGATATCAAATAAGAGATAATCGTCAATTCACTTGACTTCACTTTAATATAAAATACTTCTAAGCAGAATAAAAGTTATTACTAAAAATGATTCACCTAAGTATTTATATTGTTTGGCTTGTTCTTTTAAATTATTAGGCAAACAATTTACTTGCAATCTGTTTTAGAAGAAAAAGCTAAGCTATGTATGGCATATTTACTAATTCTTATTTATTAAAACAGTAAAAGAAGCTAAAGACTTACAAAAAAAAAATTAACAGCCAAAAGCCATTCATAAAAAGAAGCAAAAATTCTCATCAAGCATGGAAGGTAAAACTATTTCAGTCATTATTTTAAAATTAGTTTCATGTGAGATGATTTCTATTATAAACATTAGTTATTAATCTATTAGCAGATAGAGATTCTACCTTTTCATTGATACTAATACAAAGCACTAGAAAATGTATTTAGACATACTTAGATTTCTATTTTTAAAAATTAAGTTAATTCTCCAAAGCTGTGAAAATTATTAGATGCTTTTCTGTTTTAAGCTAGACAGACTGTTAGGTTTTCTTGCTACTTAAAAAGGTATCACCTTTACCATTAAAATAAAGATCTGTTAAATAAGCATCTAGATAAAACCAAGTGACTTGCCTCTAATGCAAATCATCAAGAGGAAGGCTAGAAAAGGAAGAACTTCTGGGTTTCTTTGCTTTGGACACATAGTTAGTTAGAAATGTTAAAGGAAATACCTATAAACAAACAAAATGGTGCAGCCCTGCCACATGGGATGACATGCAATGGAAACAATCTCTGATATTGATCAAAGTGTTTTTTTTTAAAATCATCTGAAGAAGAGTGAACTATACTAATAATAACTCTTATGTTTTATAGTATAGTGATCATACATAATTCTATGAAAAACTATAGTTTTATTGCACAATAGAAAAGCACCCATATAACCATGTACACTTTTCGTGCTTCTGAAATCTTTAAAAAATAAATTTCTATTGAATTGCTGTTATCTTAGGATAATAACCTCGAAAAATAATAACAAAAACCACATAAAAAAATTTTTTTTTTTTTTGGTCAGAGAGCATTTCCTCTGATTAATAACTTTATAGATCATATATGTTTCTGAACTCCAGTTTCCCTACCATCTATCTGCTTCTGGGTGACACCCTCACATCATCACTTTTTTGTACACTCAGGGAAGACACTATAAATTCATCTTAATTTTGAAAACATTTCCTAAGGAAGAAAATCATAATAAATCCTACATAGAAAAAAATTTTTCAATTACTAAAATCTATATATTGTATGACACTGTCTCCCCTCCTCTGCCATTAAAAAAAGAAAAAAGAAAAAACAGTCAACTACACTCATTTACATTGATCAAAACTTTAATTGGGTGAGTAAGATGGAATGTCATTTTTAAATTACTCCTATGATAATACTAGTTATTAACACTTCTAAAAGGGAAAATGAGACAGTTCATAGCCTATGATGTATAGGATAAGATACTTATTTCAAGCTCACGCTACCTGTATTTTGGAGCTACTTTAAAAGACAATAAGGGCGCCTGGCTGGCTCAGGGAAGCCAGAGGAGGAGTGTGCAGCTATCCATCTTGGGATCATGAATTCAAGTCTCACGTTAGGTGTAGAGATTACTTAAATAAAATTTAAAAAACAATTTTTAAGATAATTAAATAATAAAAAAGACCAACTTTAGAAAGCACTGAGCTGACTACTACACTATATCCTACAAAATTCAGAAACTGACCACAAAGCCAAAATATAAGACTGTTTTTTAAACAGCAAAATTTCTTGGTTCATTAAGAAAAATAATACACCACTTTATATCTATCCCAAAGTGAAATAATTCAATAAGGATTTTAGGCCAAAAGACTAAATTCATAAACAGTTAGATATTATTGATATTTAAATACCTATGTGATGGGGTTCCTGGGTGACTCAGTGGGTTAAAGCCTTTACCTTCAGCTCAGGTCATGATCCCAGGGTCCTGGGATTGTGCCCTATCAGGCTCTCTGCTCAGCAGGGAGCCTGCTTCCCTTCCTCTCTCTCTGCCTGCCTGTCTACTTGTAATCTCTGTCAAATAAATAAATGAAATCTTTAAAAAATAAAAAAAAGCTTCAGCATGTATGCTACTATCTTTCAAATTCAATTTAATTTGTCCCAAGAAAAAAGACCAAAATATTTAAAAAAAAACCTCTAGGAACTGACAATTTTTACTTTCAATAAAACTAACGATTATTAGCAAAGGCTCGAATTCCTAGTTACTATTTAAAATTTTGAAGTGTTTACTGGCTTATTTTCCTCAAAAGAAAAAAAAATACAAAGGCATTCATACTACTTACTCATCTACAACTTTGAGTTACTATAAATATATCAAATGTTCTTTTCATTTTCAATTAAAACATATTGAGGCAATTGGCAATGAAAAGATAATTCCACTCTTCAAATGAAATATGTATATTTTCTTTCCAATTTAAAACATGAGACATTATATCCATTGCAAGTAATCCAACCGAAATGCAGGTTAATTATGAGCTTTCTCGTGCCAAAGAGGAAACTGGAGTAAGGCAGGAATGAGGGGAAGGAAGCCATTTGGTACCTGATGTGATCGGGCTTTTTCCTGTCATGTGAAAAAATGGGGCAGGATTAAAACATAAAGGAAAGGTGGTAAAAGAATGAAAACGCAAATGTGCAAAATAAGCAAAGGACTAGCATGATATGAAAATAAAGCAAGAATTAAAGAAACAAGCTTAAGCTCAAACCTAACAAAAGAGTCAAAAATATCTGTTGCATTTTGCTCTCAAATGTATACATGTATGCATTTACACAACTCTAACTCTTAGGAATCTGAAATGCTAATATTTCAGAAATATTCAAAAATGTTCTTCAATTATTATGCTATAAAAAGTTCTGGTAGGACGTGGCACACTTGGGCATACCTCTACTATTATTTTCTCCCTCTATGGTGATAGTTATAAAATATAGTACTTCTCCTCATCCTAGTAAGTTGCTCCTAAAAAATTAAGGGAAATAATCACTATAGATACATCTTCATAAACCTGAAACAAATGAAACTCTTCATAAGGAAAGTAGGATCACTAATTAAGAATTTCAAAGATTTTAAAATATTATTAGGCAAATAAACCTACCTCCCACCTGCTCTCCCCCTTTTCATTATGAGAGCAGACAAAGGCCACACATAAGCAGAGTATCTTTAATCTATCATACACTTATTTTAAAACAAAAGGCCAATAAAAACAAAATTTGTATCTGAGCTAGCAGCATATGTAATACTTTAAGAAACTGTACAATACATTTTAGGCTTTTAGTTATATTTTCTACTTCAACCCAGACTGACTATAGCATGTAGTAATTCAGTTTATTTATTCATTTAACCAGCTTACTACTAAATAATCTAAGCACTTAATTAGTTTTCTTATTCATTCATATGTATGTATATAGGTACAAATATATATAGGTATGAATAATCCATCTGGCCTTGATTTGAGCCTGAGGTGAAGCTTCCAGATTGAGAAAATGGCCTGATATGGAGAGATAATTTTGGTAGATCTCATGTGTTTTCAGAAAAACATGTATTATAGACATATAAAAATCCCGAGACACTACAAACTAGAAATCTGAAACCAAGAGACAAATTCAACAATTCACATAAGACATAAAGTGTCTCACTCCTTACATTCTTTCAATCACATCACACAAAATATGATCTCTTCTGTTAAAATTCAAATTAGAGAATGATGCTTAGATTTTATGAAGCACAAGGACAGGTTTTTAAACTAGTTGGGAATTCCTAATCAAATTCACATTTCCCTCAGGAAGTAAGTCTTTTCTAAAAGTTAGTTTAAACGGGTGATGGGGATTAAGGAGGGCACTTGTGGTGAGGCACTTTTAAGTGCTGGATCACTAAATTCTACACCTGAAACTAGTATTATGCTCTATGTTAACTGGAAATGAAATAAAAACAAACAAACAAATAAATAAATATTGGCTTTGAAAATATTACATGCCACCATTCCATCAAACTATAGATAATGGCAAATTTGTCATCATATGGATTGATACCTTATAAGTGAGAAGAAAAAGTGTTCCCTAAAACTAATCTACGGACAGTCTAAAGAAGATACTTAAACAGTAGGCAAAAAAATCTTTATGCTTGCAGAGCTGGGATCCTAGATTTTCAAAGCTGAGGTACAAATAGCACAAATATATCTTTATTTGAAGTCTAATCAAATATATGAAACCAAGCTGGAGAGAAAACTAATTAGAGAAGGAGGGCAGACTCTACAGTCATATATAGGTAAAGGGAAGGTATTTGCAAGTATTTCCTGAGATTAGACTTTTTATAAACTTCATATAAGAATTTTAAGATACATTCTGTAGTTTTAGGTTGAAAAGCAGAAAAAAATTCTAAATAACATTTAATAGATTTTTCTTCTCCCTTTCACCGTTTCGGACCTATAACCTAGAAAATATCTAAAACTTTTGTTATAAGATTTTGACTTTTGTTTTCTATGAAAAGACTTTTATACAATGTTTATATACTATATTCCTTAGAAGTCTGCTTTTTACTGGTATTTTCATGAAAACATTCTTTTTAAAGGCATATGCAAATGAAATAATCTGTTTATAATTTTCCTAATAATGTAAATAGACTAGGAGAACTATTTTTTAATAGTTCTTAAGTTATTTTTTAAATATTTGACATATTCTGTTTTATCAAAGCAAAAATTTATATGGAATTTCCATAGCAAGTTAAAAAAAAAAGATGACAGGTTCTAGGCCTCAGTATTGTCACAGACCAGCTGTGTGACCTTCAAAGAGCAACCATCTCTCCGCACCTTCATTTCTTACTAAAAATTTGGGTTTGAAATATGATCCATGATTCTAATGAATAACAGTCATCCAGTACAATTAGATGGCATCTCCTTTAAAAAGCAGCCTCATTTCCAAAGGCATTGTCTTTCCACTTTACAAATGGAAGGTAACAGAGGCACCTGGGTGGCTCAGTTGTTAAGCATCTGCCTTCAGCTCAAGTCATGATCCTAGGGCCCTGGGATGGAGCCCCACATAGGGCTCCCTGCTCAGCAAGGAGTCTGCTTCTCTCTCTCCCTTTGCTGCTCCCCCTGCTTGTGCATACTCTCTCTTTCTCTGTCAAACAAATAAAATTTTTTTAAAAAAAAAGAAAAGGTAACATATCTACAACTGAGAATTTAATAGTGATTCCCTACTTACTTTTAGTTACATTTTATTATCTATGCTAATTAGTAGAATTCATGAAATAAGTAATAAAAACAAAAGGTCCATGCTTAAATCAGAATTATTTTTCTCCTATTGCCCTAAATGGCAATGCAATTTTCCACTAACACTTACTGTGCTTCATTTTGAAGTCTGAGATCATTTCTCATTGGAGTAGTCCAGGGAAGATGATTCATTTCTTCTTAACATAATGGTATAGTTTCTATGGATTTATTGTATTTTCACTGTGTTAAACTTTAAGTAGGTTGTTTTGAAATCTGAAGGTTAAAATTCAATTCTAACATTACCTCATGAAACTGTACTTGGTTGAGAAATCTTTATTTTTTATAAAAAGTGAAACACTAATGTTTTATTTTAATTTCCTATTCTGGCCATGGAAATCTGCCAGGAAAAAGTTAAAACTGTCTTAATTTAAACAGCTCAGAAAATAGAATTTTAATTTTTCATTTTCACTTTACAATAGTAAAAAACACTATTCTACCCAGACCACCTTAATTGGTCCTTCTGTATTCCTACATTATAACTTCTACATAATTCAAAGAGGCTTAATATCAAATATAATCACTTTCTATTTATATTCATCCTCATGTAAAGAAAAATTATTTCAAATAAAAAACACCTCATAGACAAGTATCTGGCAATATCAAATGCTAGGGAAATGCTCAATAGAACACTGATATTTGAAAATACCAGTGAATGTTTGTTTCATATAATCTCATCACCAAGAAATCAAAGTAAGTGCACTAGGAATCCATTTTAATACATTAAATATTCAAGCATATAGTTTCCATTTAAATTTACAAAAATGTATAATAAATTAAATATACCAAGAAAATTCTATTTATTTTGCTAATGTCCATTAAAAAAACAACAATCTTCTCTATCATTAAGTGAATTCATGTATTATTCAAGAAGCAAATAAAACATACACATTCAACCAATAATATAATTCAATTCACCAGAACCCAATGTTACTCTCAATTATTACAAAATTGTTCTATTTGTTGTTGTTGTTGTTGCTGCTGTTGTTTTGCAAAAACAGAGGCATCCTTAGATAAAAGACTAATCATTACTATTTGGAAGGACGATCCTGAGCCAACACAATCTTTTTTTACGCTTTAATGTCTGAAATTATTTTACTTTATTGTATTAATACACAGAGAAGCATAATAAAATACTTTTTATATTCATATAAAAAGACATTTGTATGATTAATTCTTTATAAAAATCAGTTTAACAAGAACAAAAAGCAACATTTTTGGTAGCCATCAAGTTTAGAATAAAGGAGCACCAACTGCTACAGACACTTCACATATGAAAACGATCTCATTTCCTAAAAGTCCTGGTTAAAGTTATTGCAAAGATCAAAAGATCAGGATCACCTAGCTTAAAAGTTCATGAGCAAACACTAAATTAAAATGTACATAAACATTACACGGAGAAGGAACCCAAAGGAAAAAAAAGTCTTGCCTCCTGGTTTATATTTTGCTTAATTTTACCCTTTAGAATTAGTGCTATCACTTTTCACTGGCTTCTTAGGATCCCCTTTCCTAAAGGGCAACTTATCTTCAATGGACTGGGTTCAAGAAGGTTATTATGGACAGCAAATTTAAAGAATTATGAAAGAGCTGCCAAATCACAGCGAATGTCAGAAACAACATGGCAAGATCAAGACTAGTATTTGAAATATATTACCTGTTCCAAGTTTTGAAGGCATTGCTGGCTCGTTTAAACAGATATCCTTCCATAACAATGCCATTTGCAGCATCTACATTATATTCTAACTTAGAATCATCACTGGAGAAATCCTAAACAAAATAAAAAAAGTTCATGATTTGATTAAGTCCCCTACACAAAAAATTTATTGTAGAGAAACAGCTCAAGACAGAAAAAGCTTTTCATTAAAACAGAAAAGTTTTGTATTAGAAGTTATATTAACAATATTCATAAGAAAAGAGGAGACCTAAACGTTAGATAATAGAAGAATGCTTCAACATATTAAGGTATTTCAATTCAATGGCTTGTTATGCAATAATTATTATAATGACAATATTAAAGCACAGATGATTACACAGAATATATTCTGAAAGAGAAAACAATATAAGTTATATGCACAGTGATAAAGGCACAAAATATTATGTACACAAATAGACAAAAGGAGCAAATACTATGCATGTTATGTTTAAAATGTTTTCATTTCATCCTAATATATTATGATATGTATGCTAACAAAAAAAAGGAATATAGATATATATAAATTGGGATTACTTAAATCTAGCACTATTCTCTGAGTAGAGTACTATTGTGGTAGCTTTTTAAGTTAGAAGAGCATGCAACTCTTGATCTCAAGGTAGTGAGTAAGAGCCCCATGTTGGGTGTAGAGATCATTTAAAAATAAAAAATCTGGGGCGCCTGGGTAGCTCAGTGGGTTAAGCCTCTGCCTTCGGCTCAGGTCATGATCCCAGGGTCCTGGGATGGAGCCCTACATTGGGCTCTCTGCTCAGCGGGGAGTCTGCATCCCCCTCCCCCTCTGCCTGCTTCTCTGCCTACTTGTGGTCTCTTTTTCTGTCAAATAAATAAATATTTAAAAAAAAAAAACAAAAATAATTTTAAAAATTAAAAAAAAAAAAAAATCTTGGGGCCCCTGGATGACTCAGTTGGTTAAGCTTCTGCCTTCAGCTCAGGTCATGATCCCAGGGTCCTGGGATGGAGCACACATTGGGCTCCCAGCTCAACAGGGAGTCTGCTTCTGCTTCTCCCTCTTCCTCTGGGCCTCCCCGCCAACTCATACTCTCTCTCATGCTGTCTCTCTCTCAAATAAATAAATTTTAAAAATAAAAAATAAAATATTTCTTGATGAACTTACAAAATAATTTGTACAAACCGCAAGACTGCTGCTATTCCCAATTTTAAAACTCTAAAAATCAGTCTCAGAACTTTCAAAATTACTTCTGGGCCAATAATCAAAGTTAGAATATTATCCTTTTAGGGAATAGCAAACTCTGTCTTGAGAAAGATTTTGGCAGAAGCTACATGACCATCTGCCAAGAATGCTGGGATTTGAGGGTCCTCTCCTAGAGAGGAGGCAGAGTCAGAATCCACCGAGGGGCCTTCCAAATCTAAGAGTCTACAAGGATGGAATATGGAAACAGACTAAATTCAGAAAAACAATATTTATTAAAAACAAAAACTCTGCCAACAGCTCTCAAAATTTAACCATAAAAAATATGCTAATCCAAAATAATCAAATGAAACAGAATTTATAAACAAATTGCTACACTTTACCCTGCTTTTTCTTTAAAAAAAGATCAGGAAAATTTTAATTCCCTCAATTAAAATTTATTTGAAGCTGTAATTTATTTAATTTTGCACATAGGATTATGTAACCAATTGATATAAATGAGTTTGCAAAATTCTAAAGGTTTCATTTATAACACTGAAGTTTTTTAATTACTCTGATGCTACTTAAAACATTAAAATATAACCTCCTTGAAGTACAGTGCATTTATAAGTATTTTTCTAATTTTTAACTAAATTTCCTGAGATAGGTTAAGTCTTTAATTTATTGTTAGTATCAATTAATATAGTATTTAAAATGTGACAAGATTATATGATTTTATAATGAAAGTAGTAACACTGCCTAAAATATATAATATTATAATTTAAATATATTGATAGCTGACAAATCAGGAAGGAATACTCAAAGGCAAAGATTAACTGAATGTAGGAGGCTTGAACAGGTAAGCAGATCAAGGAAGCCAGATTTCACCTTAAGGGCATTTCCCTCATCAGAATTTGAAGCTTTTTGGTGGGAGGCCCAGGGAAGAGAAGGCAAGACTAAGATTAGCCAATAAAGAGAATTTAACAGAAGCTTTCCCTTCTGGAATTGTAACCAAGACAAGAACGACCATTATCACTTCAATATTATGTTAGAAGTCCTAGAGGCACCTGGGTGGCTCAGTTGGTTAAGCCTTTGGCTCAGGTCATGTTCCAGCCCCGCATCGGGCTCCCTACTCAGCAGAGAGCCTGCTTCTCTGCCTACTTGTGCTATCTCTCCGTCAAATAAACAAATAAAATCTTTAAAAAAAAAAAAAGAAGAAGTCCTAGCCAACAAAATAAACAAGAAGTAAGGAAAGAATAGGAATCAGAAAGGAAGAAACTATTAATTGCAGATGTTATGAGTTTGTACAAAAAATATCCAAAAGAATCCAGAAATAAATTAGCATTAAAGAGAGCACAACAAGAAAACTGGTTTCAAAGTCAATACAGAAAAATCGATTTGATTCTAATACGTAATAAAAGTAAACAGTGAAGGGGGCCTGGGTGGCTCAGTTGGTTAAGCATCTGCCTTCAGCTCAGGTCATGATCCCAGGGTCCTGGGATCCAGCCCTGTATCAGCTCCCTGCTCAGCAGGAAGCCTGCTTCTCCCTCTTACACTCCCCCTGCTTGTGTTCCCTCTCTTCCCGTCTCTCTCTCTCAAATAAATAAATAAAATCTTAAAAAAAAAGTAAATAAAAGTAAACAGTGAAAGAAGAAAATTTTAAAAGACAACATTTACAATAGCATTTGCAATAAGTATCTAGGAATAAGTTTAACAAAATATGTAGAAGAAAATATCAAGCTTATAATGTACCTTAAAGAAAATTTAAAGAAATAAATATTTCAAGCTCTTAGATTAGAAGACATTGTAAAATAAAGATAACAATTCTTCCCCATATTGATTCACAGATCCAATGAAATCAATCAAAATCCCAAAAGCTATTTTTAGGCAACCTGAAAGTCTGCTCCTGAAATTTATGTAAGAATGGAAAAATTAGGAAATTCACTTTTGAAGCAGAGAACATAAGAGGCTTTGCTTTGTCAGATATCAAGATACACTACAAAGCTAAAATAAATAAAGCAGCATAGTATTGGCACAATTAAGACAAAAGGCCAATGAAAAGAATTGAACGTCTGAAACAGACCTCACATATATGCAAACATGATGTAAATCAGAAGGTATAAGAGAGTAGTAGGGAAAGAATACATTTTTTAGTAACTGATTCTGAGTCATCCAGATACCAGTATAAGAATACAAGGAAACTGAATCTCTACCTCACACCATACACAATCACCCAATTACAGATGGATTTAAGGTCTAAACATAAAAAGGCAAATCTATAAATACTCAGAAGATTATACAGGAGATATATCTTCATGATCTTGGGATAAGAAGGACTTATTAAACAAGACACAAAAAGTACCAAACACAAAAGACATTTAAAAAAAAAAAATGGGGCGCCTGGGTGGCTCAGTGGGTTAAAGCCTCTGCCTTCAGCTCAGGTCA
>RCUC01120735.1:0-33841 GCA_003697995.1 Taxidea taxus jeffersonii
TTTTTTTTTTTATGGCCCAGAATCATAAGCTGAATAATTTGTTACTTTTACTTGTCATGGATTTAATTTTCTTTTAATCTAGAATAATTTCCCAAGAATTTTTTGCCTTCCATGACATTAAAGTCTTGCAAAAGTATGTAATTGAGCCCTCAGAATCTGCTTTTCCCACAGAAGCATAGGGTTTCTTGTTTGTTTGTTTCCTACAAGTGGGAATGTGTATGTAAATATAGTATATAAATTAGAATGATAAGAGCTTAGCTAGCTCTTTCTAGTTTGTGCCCAATTCAGCAGATAACTACATTAAAAATAATAGCACTGTTTTTTATTTTCCTCAGAAATTTCATTTGTGCCTTATAATACAGTTTACTTAAATGTAAAAGGTAATTTGCACAGTAATATTTAAAAAGAAACATAAACTCTTATCACACTCTTTGTCTCCACCATTAAATTTCCACAAAAATTAAGCCAGTTGATTTCATCTGAAAAGTAATAAAGGTTTTATTTTGAGGCAATTTCACTAAATATATATCAATGTTGTAACTGGTTAGTGGGATTTATTGTATACTTTCCTAAAATGCAATAAAATACAATTATTGGATTTTCTGGACTATGCTTTAGTATGTAAAAATTGGCATGCCTTTATCTACCCTGTAATTTCATGGTGTTACAATGTTATTACTCAATAATGACTTAACAATTACTCTATAATTACCCCATCACTGAATAGTAATTATCATATAATTAGAGGATCAATTCCCAAAGATTGGGGAAAAATACAGCAATTTGGGCTATGTAAACAGTGATTGTAAACTTACATGTGTTCATAAGATTATTGCTTGCATATAAAATGAAACCAATAAACATAATTTAGAATCCTATAACTAGATTGCAAGACAAGTTGAGGATTAAGTTAGTGAGAAATAAATAGTAGTGTGCTTGTATTAATGGAACAATTATTCATTGCTCATTAAAAACCTATTAGTAAACCATTGTTATTATTTATAATAAACAATGTGTATACTTGGAAAACAGTTGGTATTAGGAATTAATAAGTGATAGTTTTTATTAGTGGGAAAAGAATAAATGAAATGCAGCCAAAGAGGGCTCCATCCATATGCCATTATACAAAAATATTCACAAGCATTAAATTTGGTAACAATTTGAATAAAAATCAAAATAAGAATATATAAAATGAAATAAAATTCCCTGTTTTTGTTGTTTTTTGCTTGTGCTGCATCCTGCTGCTAGTAAATAATTTGTAATGTTATTTCTCTTTAAATTAAAATTCTGAAGGAAATAAATTTTATTTAAATCTAGATAAAATACTACAGATCCCCAGATTAATTATTAATTCTAGAATATTACACTTTTATTTTTGCACTTTTATTTTTACACTAGAAATTTCCTCCTCCTCAACCATCTATAAAGTGTTTCCTGGGAGGATTGATGAGTCTTTTGTACCTGCCTCAGATAAGGAACTTTAATACTTTCTTCTTTTCATCTTGAAATTCTCTGGCAAGATGAACTTTTGAAAGTTTATTAGTGGAGTGATAGCACAGGCAACAGGTGCAAACAGAGAATCAGATGGAATCTTATACATCCTAACATCAGCAGACTCATTGCACTGAATGTCACATGTGTGGAGCTTATGAATAAGAACATGGTCCTTACTTTTAAGACTTCCACTGTCATTATTCCCTCCCTCTAATCTTCCACCTGTCCCCACATTAAAGATATAGATATAGATACATTTATCTATATTTTTTTAGAGACTGTACATGCAAGTGGGGGTGGTGAGGAGAGTCAGAAGGAGAGAGAGAGAGAGAGAGACAATGAAGTGTCTCCACACAACTGAGTGTGGAGCCAGCCACAGGGCTTCATCCCAACCATGAGATCATGACCTGAGCTGCATCCAAGAGTCAGACAAACTACTGAGCCATCCAGGTACCCCAAAGGTATTTTCTTAAAAGTCAGGTCATCTTTTTTTTTTTTTTAAGATTTTTATTTATTTATTTGTCAGAGAGAAAGATCACAAGTAGGCAGAGAGGAAGGCAGAGAGAGAGGCTCCCTGCTGAGCAGAGAGCCTGATGTGGGACTCAATCTCAGGACCCTGAGATCATGACCTGGGCCAAAGGCAGAGGTTTAACCCACTGAGCCACCCAGGTGCCCCTGGGTCATCTCTTTTATTTATGGTTTTATTTTCAGCTAATGTGTTATTGTTTAAAAACTGTTCCCTTGATTAAACTCCTTAACACTGATTCAGCTACTTTTGAATGCAGGCTTTGAGATAGTCTATAAGTAGTCTAAAAGCAGGTCTTGTTTTTTAAGTACAGAAATGGTATTTCTAGAAAATTGTTTTCAATTCACCTATTAACTTTCAATTTACCTATTTGCATTGTAGGTTCTTGGAAATTTGCTATAGATGTTAGCAGGTAAAAGTGTCTGGTAGATATGTGAACAGGTATTCAGAGCCTCTAAGTGAGATGGAAAATCAGTAGACGTCAAACATCCAGTGGAATTGGTCAAAGTGGATTAAGAAAGGATGAATCCTAAGAATGATAAGGTCACATTGTTGGCAGTGTCAGGTCTTACATGTTACCTTGAAGACCAGAGATACTTAACCCCAACTAGCCGTGTTGTGGTGTCTGAGAAAAATGTCAGTTTTCATCTGCATGGAGGATCTCATTCATGGGACTCATACTATTGGAAAACAGTGAGAGCTCCAGTGCATGGTGGGGAGGGGTCGTGAGGGGTGACATCCCCTCCCAGCACCTCTCCCTTTGCAAGGGACTCAAATGGTCCTCTTGATGATCCCAGGGGGACAGGGGAGCAGGATGACTGGCCTCATTTTACACTTGGGGAAATGCCAATTTTAAGATGCCAATTTTCTCTAAATTGACCTACAGATTCAGTGCAGGAAAAACCATTTCCTCCCAAAATGCCTTATCCACATTAAAAGATCTTATATCTTACAATTTTACCTAATGATGTCATCCACTCAATCACATAATCATTTCATTGTGACAACCATGCAGTCAATATTGGTGCTTTAATGTATGGATCCTTGTGTGTTATCATCTTTTAAAATAGGTGTTTTATATCTTTTAATAAATATGAAGCATTATTAAGATTAGGGATTGGTTTTTATAACTCTTTATTTTCAGTGCTTTGGATGGTGAGGTGTACAGAGTTGGGGTTCAATAATTAGAGCTATGAGCCTTAGTTGAGTTATGGAGAGTAAGATCAGACTTATGTTTCCTCTCGGCTTTATTGAAGTATAATTGACAAAAATTATAAGATGTCTAAAGTGTATGATGTGATGATTTGATGATGTGATATGTGTGTACTTGTGAAATCCTTCCTACAATCAAGTTAATTAACATTAACTCACATAGTTACTTTTTTTTTTTATGAGAATGTTTGAGATCTACGCTCAACAAATTTCTAGTATACAATACACTGGTATTAACTATATTCACTTGGTACACTAGACCCTGAGAACTTATTTATCTTGTAACTGAAATTTGTATACCCTTTAACAACTTCTCCCCCATTTCTTCCACTTCTCAGGCTCTGGAAGCCATCATCCTATGTTTTAATGAGTTCAGCTTTTCTGTTTTTGTCTTTCTTTAGATTTGTCATATTATTGATATCATGCAGCATTTGTCTTTCTCTGTCTTGCTTATTCCACTTAGCATAATGCCCTCTAGTTTCATTCATATTGTTGCAAGTGGCAAAGTTTCTTTTATATGGCTGTGTAATATTCCATTGTATCCATACCATTTTTATATATCATACTTTCCTTATTTGTTAATTTTCAATGGACACTTCGTTGTTTCCATATTTTGTCTGCTGTGAATAATGTTGCAATGAACATATGAATACAGATAACTCTTCAAGATATTAATTTTGTTTCTTTTTTATATATAGAAACATGATTGTTGGATTATATGATTGTCTTAGCAATGATTTTTTAAAAATATAATGGCAAAAGCACAGGCAACAAATGCTGAAATAAACAAGTAGGATTATATCAAACTATAAAAACCTCCTGCACAGAAAGGAAACAATCAAGAAAATGAAAAGGCAACCGATAGAATGGGAGAAAATATTTGCAAACCACATATCTGATAATGACTTAAAATCCAAAATATATAAAGAACTCATACAACTTGGAGGAGGGGCAAGATGGTGGAGAAGTAGGAGACCCTGTTTCAACCAGTCCCCTAAAGTGAGATAATTGTCTATCAGAACACTCTGAACACCCATGAAACCAACCTGAGACGTAGGATTATACACTTCTGGATCTCTATGGGGGCAGAAGATGCTGGTGGACAAGTAAAGCATACGGGGAATGATTGGACTGATATCAGAGGCTAAACAGAAGGGGGAGGGAGCCACCAGAAGCAGTCTATTGGAAAGTAACATCCCAATATGGAAGTGCCCTGTGACTGGGGACGAGCATTGACTTGGAGTCTAGTTAAAAGCACTCAAAAAAGAGCAAAATATCTTAAGGGACAACTGGTGGAATTGGGCAGTCACAGGCATGGGCCTAAGCCCACGGACCCAGGATGGCCACTGCGGGCAACCACCTGTGCCAGAGACAGTGCGGGGACGGAGCCTCCAGTTCCAGGTCCTGCAGCCCCCAGGATTGCAGGGCTTGAGGGTGCCTGGTGGGTGCTCTCTAGAACCACAGCCTTTTGTAGTCTGCACTCACTGCATGATTGGGGTTTGAACCACACTTCCCATGGGTGCCTGAGAGTGGTCCATGCAGCTGTTAGCCCACAGTCTCTAGGACCAGCCAAGAGTCTGAACACTTCCAGCCCAGACTGGAAGAAACTACCCCAGACAGCAGTCCTGGCAAAGGCAACCACCGGAAGTGGGCTCCCTGAACATTATCACTCATGGTTTTGGCACAAGGGTGCAGGTACAGGTGGGCACTTCAGGCAACCCCTGAGACAGTGGCTGGGATGTGCAGTACCTATGGGAGGTTGCATGGCTCAGCAGAGTTTGCAGAGAGGGAGTCTGTGTGTTCTGGAGCACCCAGAGGGGAGCAGCCTAAGGCTTCCCTCCACATGGAGGTCTGGGTGCAGTTTGTTTTCTACTAAACCTCCAAAAAGCTGAAGAGCTGCAAAAAGCTGAAGAGCTGCAAAAGCCACCAAAGATCAAAAGATCAAAAACCTCCAGGAATCAAAAGCCTGAAAAACTGGTTTCCACAGAGCCCAGCCCCTTGATAGGAGCAGAAGGACTCAACCCAAGCAAGAATGACTGAAAAACAACATGGCAGGCCCCTCCCCCAGAAAGCCAGCCAAAAGGAAGAGAGGACAACAACCACAGTGTCCCCATAAAACTGTAAAACCCCAGTATCAGGGGAAAACAATATATTAAGTTCTCAGTATTGCCCTAAAACCTGTATATTTCATAGATATAAATTTTATTTTTAATTCGTTCTCACTATTCTTGTTCTTTTTAAAAATTTTTAACCTACTTACCATTACAACTAGAGGTTTAATACAACATATTCCATAATAACCTTTTAACTTAAACTTTTTTCATACATATACCTATATATATTTTTTTCTTTTCTATTTGTTTATATATACATATAGATATAAGCTTCAAGGTAAGCCTCTTTCCCTAATCAATACTACCTCTCTATATAAACCAGTTTTAATCTCCCATTATCTCTGGAAAGTTGAGTCCTTTAACAACAATATCAAGTTACACCCAGGAAGAATCAAAATAACCTTCCTTGCATCAAGGATTTATAACCACCCTCCCATCTTTTTCTTCTGTTAGTGTTTCTGTATATTTGTTTTTGTTCTGGTATTATACAAATCTCATCCTTGGGTTACATTTTGGCTGGGTTCTTTTTTTTTTTTTTTTTTTTCCCCTCATCATTTACTTTTGTTGGTCATTTTGTTTGTATGCCTTACAAATCTTACCTTTGGGGCCCTTTCTAGCTGGGTCTTCTGTTTTTTGTTTTGTTTTCGTTTTTGTTTTGTTTTGTTTTGTTTTGTTTTTGTCTCTCTCTCTCTTTTCTTTCTTTTTGGCGGTGACTTCTGATTGCTCAGAAGCATTCCAGGGTGCACCTTGCCTGGATCATGGTTGATATATTCAGCTACACATCCCCTCAGCCACCTCTCACCAAAATGACTAGGAGGAAGAACACCCAACAGAGAAAAATTCAGAGACTGTGCCCTCTCCATCAGAGCTACTGGATATGGACATAAACAGTATATCAAAGGAAATTCAGGGTAACAATTATCCAGGCAATGGCTAGGTTGGAGAAAACCATTAGTGACAACATGGAAGTGATTAGGGCAGAAGTGAAAGCCACCCAGGGAAGAAATTAAAAATGCTATCAATAAGATCCAATATAATCTAAATACTCTTAACAGCTAGGGTAACTGAGGCAGAAGATAGAATTAGTAATCTAGAAGACAAGCTGATAAAGAAAAAGGATCAGGAGGAGGCCTGGGACAGCCTCAAAGCCATGAAAACAGAATTAGGGAAATAAATGATGCCATGAAACGTTCCAACATTAGAATTATTGGGATCCCTGAGGGGGAGGAGAAAGAAAGAAGACTAGAAGATATAGTTGAACAAATTCTCCATGAAAATTTTCCTAGTCTGGGGAATGGAACCAGCGTTTGTGTCCTAGAGGTAGACAGAACACCCCCTGAGATCAATGAATATAGAAAGACCTGGAAGCACTTGATTGCAAGACTGACAAATCATAATTTTAGACAAGAGCTTTTGAGGGCAGCTAGGGGGAAGAGATTCCTTATGTAGAGAGGAAGGTCCATCAGAATAACATCAGACCTGTCCACAGAAACCTGGCAAGCCAGAAAGGGCTGCCAAGACATATTCGGGGAACTAAATGTGAAGAAAATGCAGCCAAGAATATTTTATCCAGCAAGGTTGACATTCAAAATGGATGGAGAGATAAAGAGCTTCCAAGACCGGCAAGGTTTAAAAGAGTATGTGACCACCAAGCTGGCACCACTACAAATATTAAAGGGGGGTTCTACAAAAGAAGAAAGAGTGTCATAGAACAGAAATTTACAGAGAAAATCTATAGAAACAAGGACTTCACAGGCAACATGATGTCAATAAAAACTTATCTTTCAATAATCACTCTCAATGTGAACAGCCTAAACTCTCCCATAAAATGTCACAGAGTTGCAGACTGAATGAAAAGACAGGACCTGTCCTTATCTTGTCTACAAGAGACCCATTTGGAACCTAAGGATACATCCAGACTGAAAGTGAAGGGATGGAGAAGTATCTTTCATCCCAATGGACCTCAAAAGAAAGCTGGGGTAGCGATTCTCATATCAGATAAATTATATTTTAAACTAAAGCCTGTAGTCAGAGATAAAGAAGGACACTACATCATTCTTAAAGGGTCTACCCACCAAGAATATCTAATTATTGTAAATATTTATGCCCCCAATATGGGAGCAGCCAACTACATAAGATGACTGTTAGTCAAGATAAAGAGTCATATGGATATGAATACATTAATAGTAGGAGATCTTAACATGCCACTTTCAGTATAGATGTATCCAAGCAGAAAATAAGTAAAGACACAAGAGCATTGAATGGCACATTGGACCAGATGGACTTCATAGATATATACAGAACATTCCACCCTAAAACAACAGAATACTCATTCTTCTCGAGAACACATGGAACTTTCTCCATGATAGACCACATACTGGATCACAAATCAGGCCTCAACTGACACCAAAAGACTGAGATTATTCCCTGCATATTCTCAGACCACAGTGCTTTGAAACCAGAACTCAACCACAAGAAAAAGTTTGGAAGGAATTCAAACACTTGGAAGCCAAAGACCAACTTGCTTAAGAATTTTTGGATCAACCAGGAAATTAAAGAAGAACTTAAACAATTGATGGAAACCAATGAGAATGAAGACACTTTGGTCCAAAACCTATGGGATATGGCAAAGGCAGTCATAAGGGGGAAATGCATAGCCATCCAAGCCTCCCTCAAAAAAATTGAAAAATCCAGAATACACCAGCTCTCTTTAAACCGTAAAGAACTGGAGAATCAACAAGAAATTAAGCCAACCACACACACAAGAAGGGAAATAATCAGGATTAGAACAGAGATCAATGAGATAGAAACTAGAGATATAGTAGAACACATCAACAAAGCTAGAAGCTGTTTTTAAGAAAGAATCAATAAGATCGATGACCCATTGGCCAAACCAATCCAAAAGAGAGAGGACAGAACATTCCACCCTAAAACAACAGAATACTCATTTTTTTAGAGCACACATGGAACTTCCTCCAGAATAGACCACATACTGGGTCACGAATCAGGGCTCAACTGATATCAAAAGATTGAGATTATTCTTTGCATATTCTCAGATCACAGTGCTTTGAAACTGGAACTCAACCACAAGAAAAAGTTTGGAAGGAATTCAAACACTTGGAAGCCAAAGGCCAACCTGCTCAAGAATGTTTGGATCAACCAGGCAATCAAAGAAGAACTTAAACAACTCATGGAAACCAATGAGAATGAAGACACTTTGGTCCAAAACCTGTTGGAAATGGCAAAGGAGGTCCTAAGGGGGAAAAACATAGCCATCCAAGCCTCCCTCAAAAAAAGAGGAAAAATCCAGAATACACCAGCTGCCTCTACGCCTTAAAGAACTGGAGAATCAACAATAAATTAAGCCAACCTCACACACAAGAAGGGAAATTATCAAGATTAGATAAATGATCAATGAGATAGAAACTAGGGATACAGTAGAATACATCAATAACGCTAGAACTTTTTTTTTTTTGAAAAAGCAATAAGATTGATAAACCATTGGCCAAATTAATCCAAAAGAAAATGGAGAAGACCCAAATTAATAAAATTATAAATGAAAAGAGAGGGATCATGACTAACACCAAGGAAATAGAAACAATCATCAGAAATTATCATCAACAGTTATATGCCAATAAGTTAAGCAACCTAGATGAAATGGATGCATTCCTGGAAACCTATAAATTTCCAAAACTGAATCAGGAAGAAATTGACAACCTGAATAAACCAATATCTAGTAATGAGACTGAAGCAGTGATCAAAAACCTCCCACAAAAACAAGAGCCCCGGACCTCATGGATTCCCTGGAGAATTCTACCAAACATTCAAAGAAGAAATAATACCTATTCTCCTGAAGCTGTTTCAAAAAAAAATAGAAACAGAAGGAAAACTTCCAGACTCTTTCTATGAAGCCAGCATTATTACCCTGATCCCCAAACCAGGCAAAGACCCCAATAAAAATGAGAATTTCAGACCAATATCCCTAATGAATATGGATGTAAAGATTCTCAACAAGATCCTAGTTAATAAAATCTAACAGTACATTAAAAAGATTATCCACCATGACCAGGTGGGATTTATCCCTGGGATGCAAGGGTGGTTCAACATTCACAAATCAATCACTGTGATAGAACAAATCAATAAGAGAAGAGAGAAGAGCCACATGGTCCTCTCAATTGATGCAGAAAGGGCATTTGACAAGATACAGCATCTGTTCCTGATTAAAATGATTCATAGTATAGGGATAGAGGGAACATTCCTGAACTTCATAAAATCTATCTATGAAATACCCACAGCAAATATCCTCAATGACAAAAAGATGACACCCTTCCCTTTGAGATCAGGAACACGACAAGGATATCCATTCTTGCCACTGTTGTTCAACATAGTACTAGAAGACCTAGCAACAGCAATCAGACAACAAAAAGAAATAGCAGGGGTGCCTGGGTGGCTCAGTGGGTTAAAGCCTCTGCCTCCAGCTCAGGTCATGATCCCAGGGTTCTAGGATCAAGCCCCACATAGGGCTCTCTGCTCAGCGAGGAGCCTGCTTCCTCCTCTCTCTCTGCCTGCCTCTCTGCCTGCTTGTGATCTCCATCTGTCAAATAAATAAAATCTTAAAAAAAAAAAAGAAATAACAGTTACTCAAATTCCAAAGAAGAAGTCAAACTCTCTCTCTCTTTGCAGATGACATGATACTTTATATGGAAAACCCAAAAGACTTCACCCTCAAACTACTAGAACTCAAACAGAAATTCAGTATGTGGCAGGATATAAAATCAATGTGCAGAAATCAGTTGCTTTCTTATACACTAACAATGAAAATATAGAAAGGGAAATTAGAGAATCAATTTCATTTACTATAGCACCAAGAACCATAAGATACCTTGGAATAAACCTAATCAAAGAGGTAAAGGATCTGCACTTGAAGAGCTACAGAACACTCTCATGAAAGAAACTGATGAACGCACAAAAAGATAGAAGAGTATTCCATGTTCATGGATTGGAAGAATAAACATTGTCAAAATGTTTATACTGCCTAGAGCCATCTATACTTTCAATTCCATCCCAATCAAAATTGCACTGGCATTTTTCAAAGAGCTGGAACAAACAATCCTAAAATGTGTATGGAACTAGAAGAGAACCCAAATTGCTAAGGAAATGTTGAAAAAGAAAAAACAAAACTGGGGGCATCATGTTGCCTGATTTCAAGCTTTACTACAAAGCTGTGATCACCAAGACAGCATGGTACTGGCACAAAAACACAAAAACCAGTGGAACAAAGTAGAGAGCCCAGATGTGGACCCTCAACTCTATGGTCAAATAATCTTTGACAAAGCAGGAAAAAATACACAGTGGAAAAAAGACAGTCTCTTCAATATATGTTCTGGGAAAATTGGACAGCTATGTATAGAAGAATGAAACTCGACCATTCTCTTACACCATACACAAAGATAAACTCAAAATGGATAAAAGGCCTCAATGTTAGGCAGGAATCTATCAAAATCCTAGAGGAGAACATAGATAGTAACCTCTTTGACATCAGCCACAGCAACTTCTTTCAAGATATGTCTTCAAAGGCAAATGAAACAAAAGTGAAAATGGACCCTTGGGACTTCATCAAGATCAAAAGCTTCTGCACCGCAAAGGAAACAGTCAACAAAACAAAGGGGCAGCCCATGGAATGGGAGAAGGTATTCACAAATGACACTAAAGACAAAGGGTTGATATCCAAGATCTATAAAGAACTCCTCAAACTCAACACACACAAAACAGATAACCATGTCAAAAAATGGGCAGAAGACATGAACAGACAATTCTCCAAAGAAGACATACAAATGGCTAACAGACACATGGAAAAATGTTCATCATCATTAGCCACCAGGGAGATTCAAATCAAAACCACATTGAGATACCACCTTACACGAGTTAGAATGGCCAAAATTAACAAGACAAGAAACAACAAATGTTGGAGAGGATGTGGAGAAAGGGGAAACCTCATACACTCTTGGTAGGAATGCAAGTTTGTGCAGCCACTTTGGAAAACAGTGTGGAGATTCCTTAAGAAATTAAAAATAGAAGTTCCCTATGACCCTGCAATTGCACTACTGGGTATTTACTCCAAAGATACAGATGTAGGGAAAAGAAGGGCCATCTGTACCCTAACGTTCATAGCAGCAATGGCCACTGTTGCCAAACTGTGGAAAGAACCAAGATGCCTTTCAGTAGACGAATGGATAAAGAAGATATGGTCCATATAAACAAAGGAGTATTATGCCTCCATCAGAAAGGATGAATATCCAACTTATGTGGCAACATGGATGAGACTGGAAGAGATTATGCTGAGTGAAATAAGTCAAGCAGAGAGAGTCAATTATCATATGGTTTCACTTACTTGTGGAGCACAAGGAATAATACGAAGACATTGGGAAATGGAGAGGCGAAGTGAGTTGGGGGAAATCAAAGGGGGAGACAAACCATGAGAGACTGTGGACTCTGAGAGACAAACTGAGGGTTTTGGAGGGGGGGATTGTGAGAGGTGGGGTAAGCCTGGTGGTGGATATTGTAGAGGGCACGTATTGCATGGAACACTGTGTGTGGTGCATAAACAATGGTTTTTGGAACACTGAATAAAATTATATTAAATTAAAAATTAAAAAAGAACTCATTCAACTCAATAGGAAAACAAACAAAACAAAACAAAACCCAAAAACAAATGAAATAAAAATAATTCCATTAAAAATAAGCAAAGGACTGGAGTGAACCTTTTTCCAAAGAAGATATACACATGGTCAGCAGGTACATGAAAACATTCTAAATTTTACTGATTATTAGGGAAATTCAAGTCAAAACCACAATGAGATATCACTTCACACCTATTGGAATGACTTCTATAAAAAAGACAAGTGGAACAAGTGCTATTGAGGATGTGGAGAAAAGGGTACCTTTGAGCACCCTTGGTGGGAATGTAAGCTGGTACAGTCACTATGAAAACATTATGAAGTTTCCTCAAGAATTAAAAATAGAACTACCATCTGATCCATCAATCCCATTTCTGAATATAAATCCAAAGGGCATAAAAATCACTATTTCAGGGAAATCTGTACTCTCATGTTCATGACAGCATTATTCATAATGGCCATGATACAGAAATAACCTCAGAATTAAATTTGAAAAATCCACTTATGGCTTTATTACATCATGCATGCCCGTCTTGATTCTTGCTTTTGAAAAGCAGCATGCTCTAAGAGAAGAGTGTGATTCTCTGTTTAGATCGATAATTTGTTTTGCTGCATATTCAGAAACAACTTAAGTGGTTATTTGCAGTTATTTTGGAACTCCAAGCAAATGGAACAGTTTGGGTTCTCTCCATTTTGGTCCAGATGGTCATTAACACTTCTCTAGACCAGATGCATCTGGGAGACAGGTGCACCTAGCCTTGCCTGGCCTTCACAGGGCTGCAGTCCTGCTGATGCTGTGTGACTGACCAGCTGCTCTGAGCCTTGATTTGAGCCAACTGCCAAAAGGTTCTGAAGTCACTCATGTTAGTTTTGCACTTTCCTTGGGAGTATTACTTGAATCTATTTTGAACTGCAGAATATACTAAAGATGAATAGAAAAAAATCAGGCAAATGTCACTGCTCCCTAACTTTAGGTAGGATACAAGATAATTGAGTCCTGTACCTCAGGAAGGAAGAGATATATGATATTCATAGACTGACAAACATGACATTGTTAAGATGGCAATTTCTACAGATTGATCTATAGATTCAATGCAAGAAAAATCATTTTTCTTAAAAACTATTTACTTAAACTGAAAACCTGATTTTAAATTGTATATAAAAAGGGAAAAGCATATTATATACAAAGCAATCTTAGAAAAGAAGAGTTTGAGTTCAAGATTTACTAAAAAGATATAATAATTAAGAAAGTATGGTATTGGTATTAGGATGAGTACATAGATAAATAGAATGTAGGAGAAAGCCTTGAAATAGATCCAAACTAAAATGGCTATTTGATTTTTGATCATGGCACCATAACCATCCAATAGGGAAAGGAAATATTTCTATAAATAACCTTGGAAGAACGGGCTATCTATGAACAAAAAACTACACCTCTATTGCTATCTCACATCTTCAACAAAAAAGATACATGCATGGACAATAACCACCTGGACAACTCTCCAGTATCATTATTCATGATGGAAATGTAAATGAAACCAGTGAGATGCCACTACACACCTCTCAGGATGTCAGATGGACACAATGTAAAAATCCAATAATAACACCAAATGTGGAGCAACTTAAACTCATATGTGTTGGAATTGAACATTTAGGTATCCATGGGAAATGAAAATGTATATTCATAAAAGAAGACCTATACAAAATGACCATTGCAGCCAAAAATTTGAAATACCCCAAATGTCAACTAATAAAGGATGAGCAAAGGGTGGTATAGTCACAAAATGAAATATTACTCACCATGATGAAGGTGCAGAATACTGGGTTTGGGCAACATGAATGAATCTAATTTAATTTATCAATCTAAGTAGAAAAAACCTTGCACAAAAGAGCACATATTCTCTTTTCTTTCATTTTTTTTCTGAAGCTCTAGAAAAGTCAAATGAAATCAATGGTTAAAAGGAGAGTGATATCGTTACATGTGGGGACAAGATGATGGGAACTGACTGGAAAGGGACAATGGAGAACTTTCCTGGAACATGGTAATATTCCGTATCTTGACAGGCATTTTGTCTACAATAAGTGTATGTATTTCTTGAAACTAAGCAAATGCAATAAGATCTGTGCATTTCAATATATGTAAATTTTTCACAGAATTGATAAATAAATATTGAACATTAGGTAACAGTACACATATTGAAGTATTTAGGGAAAGTATGCAGAGGCCTGCAACTTATCTGAAGTAGAAACAAAAAAACATTGACTCTGATTTCTGACTTCATACTATTCACACAAAAATAGAGAATCTACAAGATTGAAGAAAATATTTGGGAAGTATACATCTGGTAAGGGTCAATATTTAGAACATATGGGGAATTCCTTAAAGTCAACAGCAGCAACAACATCCAATTTAAAAATGGGCCAATAATTTGAATAGACTTTTTTTTTTTCAGAGATAATACACAAGTAGCCTGTAAGTCCAAGAAAAGTAACCAATAAGTCCAAGAAAAGATGCTCAAGATTGCTAATTATTAAGGAAAAGCAAATTAAAACCACCACGTGAGGGTGCCCGGGTAGGTTCAGTCGGTTAAGGATCTGCCTTTGGCTCAGGTCATGATCTCGAGGTCCTGGGAGCAAGTCCCACATTGGCTCCCTACTCAGTGGGGAATCTGCTTTTCCCTCTCCCTCTACCTCTCCCACCTTCACTCTCTTCCTCTCTCTCTCAAATATATAAATAAAATCTTAAAAAAAATAAAACCACAATGAAACAGTACTACACACTCATTAGGATGGCTATTTTTTTAAATTATGCATAGAATTACCATATGCTTCAGTAATTCCACGTAGAGGTACATACTCAAAATAATTAAAAGCGGGGATGGCTTAAACACATACTTGTATACCAGTGTTCATACCAACATTATTCACAATACTCCAAAACTGAAAACAATGCAAATGTCCAGGAGAATATGAATGAACAAAATGTGGAATATACAAACAATAGAATATTAATTCACTTTAAAAAGGAATGGAATTTTAATACATGTTATAAAATGAATGAACCTTGAAAACATTATGCTAAGTGAAATTATCCAGACATCTAAGTAAAAATATTGTATAATTCCACATACATGAGTTACCTAGAATAGAAAATTCCTAATATAGAAAATAGAATCAAAGTTACTAGGATCGATAGGATGAGAGAACAGAGGGTTACTGTTAATTTTTTAAAATTTCTATTTATTTTGTTTTATTTTATTTTTAGAGAGAGAGAGAGTGTGTGTGCACAAGTCTGGGGTTGAACTTAGAGGCACAAAGGATAGGGAGAAAGAAACTCTTAAGCAAGTTCCATGTCCAACACAGAGCCTGATGTGTTTTGATCTTACAACCCTGAGATCATGACCTGAGCCAAAATCAAGAGTCGGACAATTAACTGAGTCACTCAGGTGCCCCAAGAGTTAGTATTTAAGGAGTAGAAAATTTATGTGTGGGATTATGAAAATGTTCTGGAAATAGATAGTGGTGATGACTATACAACATTATGAATGTACTTAATGTCATTCATAGACCATTCACCATAGAGAATAACATTAAGTTCTAGAATAGAACTACCACCTGATCCATCAGTGGATGACAATGTCACACTTAGAAATGATACACTTAAAAAAAAGGGTACACCTTTAGGATAGATACCCAGTAGTGCAATTGCTGGGTCATAAGGTAGCTCTATTTTCAATTTTTTGAGGAACCTCCATGCTGTTTTCCAGAGTGGTTGCACCAGCTTGCATTCCCACCAACAGTGTAGGAGGGTTCCCCTTTCTCCACATCCTCGCCAGCATCTGTCATTTCCTGACTTGTTCATTTTAGCCATTCTGACTGGTGTGAGATGGTATCTCATTGTGGTTTTGATTTGTATTTCCCTGATGCCCAGTGATACAAACGTAGTGATCCAAAGGGGCACGTGTACCCGAATATTTATAGCAGCAATGTCCACAATAGCCAAGTTATGGAAAGCACCTAGATGTCCATCAAGAGATGAATGGATAAAGAAGATGTGGTATATATATACGATGGAATACTATGCAGCCATCAAAAGAAATGAAATCTTACCATTTGCGACGACATGGATGGAACTAGAGCGTATTATGCTTAGCGAAATAAGTCAACTGGAGAAAGACAACTACCACATGATCTCCCTGATATGAGGAAGTGGAGATGCAACGGGGGTGGGAGTTAAGGTGGTAGGAAAAGTAAAAATGAAAGAAGATGGGATCGGGAGGGAGAAAAACCAAAAGAGACTCTTAATGTCATAAAACAAACTGAGGGGGGTGGGGGGAAGGGGGGTTGGGTGAGGGTGGTGGGGTTACATCATATGTTTAAATAAAGCTTAAATAAAGTAAAAAAAAAAAAAAGGTACACCTAAGTGTATATTTATACAAAAAAACTCAAAATGGATTATCAACAAAACTCTAATATCTAAAACTAAAATTTCTAGAATAAAATGTAGGACAAAATTTTCCTACCCTTGGTTAGACCTTAGGGCAAAAATAGCAGACTAAAAAAAATAATAATTTAAAAATTAGACTTCATTAAGTGTAAATACCATCAATAATAAAATAAGGCAATCCACAGGCTGAAAGAAAATATTCAAAACCCATAAATCATACAAAGGACATGAATTCAGAATAGATGAAAACCTCTTACAACTGAATAATTAGAAGAGAACTAGCTCAATTAAATAACAGGCAAAAGGTTTGCTCAGCTACCTCACAAAATAAGATATACAAATGGCCAATATGCACATGAAAAGACATACATTTTTAGAGAAATGCAGTTAAAATAACAAATATTTTTTTTTTCAAAAGGAGAAAAATCAACGTAAACAAACAAATCTGAAAAAAAACCCACACATACATGCACACAAAATGAGATATGGGTACACATTCATTATAAAGTTAAAAAATTTTTAAAGAGAATACCACATATTTACAAGGGAGTCCCATTTATCATTGCTGTAAAATGGTTAAAATACTTTAAAAAAATTTGGAGTTTCTTAAAAGTTACACATTCATATATTATTCTGCTATTTTATTCCAAGACGTGCCTCCACAAATAAGAAACACATATACATGTAAAAAAACTTGTATGCAGGGGTGCCTGAGTGGCTCAGTCAGTTAAGCAACTAATCTTTTATTTTGGCTCAGGTCATGATCTCAGGGTTGTGAGATCAAGCCCCATGTTGGGCTTTGTGTTTAGTGTGGAACCTGCTAAGATTGTTCCTCTCCCTCTTCCTCTGCCCCTCCCCCAAGAAAAGCTTGTGTGCAAATATTCATGCATCATTTTTTTGTGTGCCATGTCTCAGTTTGTATTAGGAAAATTTAAAACAAGTCAATATTCATCAAAAGATACATGAACATATACATTTTTTACATACCTAAAATGGAATAATAATCTGCATAATAATGAAGTATTGATTCAGAAAACTTCATGGATAAATCTCAAAAGTATTATGAACAATGAGTATAACCAGGAAAAATCCATACATATACTATGAATTCATTTATATAAATTTTCAGGAAATTCAAGCTAATGTATAACAGCAAAAATCAAATAGTTGTTTGCTTGCTGAAAAGGGTGGTTGTAGATCTAAGTTACAATGGAGCAAAAGAAAAATTGGAGGATGATAGAAGTGTTTATTCGATTGTTTTCATGGTTTCATAGTTCTTGATTGTTTGTGTGTGGGGTACACATATATATGTAAAAGTTGATAAAATAGCACACTTTTAATATGTGTAGTTTATTGTACATCAATTATACATCAGCAAAAATACTTTAAAAGGCCTTGTTAATAACTTGAAAAGGCAAGCCAGGTACTGGATGAAACTTTGTAAAGCATATATCTCATATACAAATTATTCTGGAATATATAAAAAGCTCTGACAATTCAATAACAAACAAAGAAGACAAATACTCAATAAAAAGATGAGTAAGCAGTTGAACACTTACTCAAAGTAGATACAAATCTAAGAAACTAGTAAACAAAAAGATGAACATGATCCTTAGTCACCAAATACAAGTGAATTCTATAATGAGATACCGCAACACATATTAGAAAGGCTAAAAGTAAAAGGACTGACAATGACAAGTATTAGTGTGGATGTGGACCAAGTAGAACTATCATATACAACTAATTGAAAAACCGTTTAGCATTTTACTAGAAAGTTAAACACATGTTTAGTATTTTACCCATCAATTCCACCCCTTTGTATTTTCCCACAATGATACATGTCTACACAAAGGCTTGTATGCAGATGTTCACAGCAGCTGTATTCTTAATAGTCAAAAATGGAAAAAATCGTCTTCTGGGAACAACAGTAAACGTATTTTGGTATAACCATAAATTTATAAATTGGTAAAAAAAATGGTGTTATACTCAGACAATAGAATAATATAGACAATAAAAGAAAATAAAGTCCAAAAAAGGGATGCAGCCACCTTAAGGAATCTCAGAAGTTTTATATTAAGTGAAAGAAGCCAGACACAATAGGTTGCATATTATATTATCTCACTTACATGAAATTTGGGGAAAGTCCACACTGATAGAATTAGTGGCTGCCTGAAGCTGGGATGGAGGGATGTGGTTGAATTTAAAGGGGAAAGGTTTTTGTGGTTACAGAAAGGTTGCATATCTTTTGTGGTGGTGGTGATTATCTGACCATGTATTTGTAAAATCTATTTAATTATGCACTTAACTTGGAAAAAATTACTTATATAAAGTATAACTCAATATAGTGGATCAAAATGAAAACAAAATAATACAAAATAACTAAGTCATAATGGCATAGCATTGTCAACAGTACACATTTAGAGTTTTGCTCCAAGTCTAGATACATCTTCTGCTCTGTCATAAGATGCAGAAGATATTTGGACATCAAATTGTAGTATTAAATCAATGACAACTAATGACTGGGCACGATGAGTAGGAAGTGATTTGTGTACAAGAAGCCTTAGTAAAAATACATGGACCGCAGAGAGTGGAATATAAGCTCCATCATTAGCTAGGAACCTGCAACATAACCAAAGTTTTTAGCAGTCCAATTATAAAGAGCATGCTGTGATATCCCCTATAAATTGTGAAAATTTCCTGAATTCTACATCCCATGGCACAATGAGGGAAGCAAAATCCCTGGGCATATATGTGCCACAGCTAGGAATTATATTCCAACCCATATATTAGTTGACATTGAAAGAATTTTGCATCAGGCCCAGGCAGAAGTGAAAAGAGTCTTGTTTTCTGACCCAGGCGGTCCAATAAATCTCTGTTCATGCTAGATTTTTAAAAATCTATTTATTTTTTTAAATATTTTATTTTTAAGTAACCTCTATACCCAATGTGGGGCTCGAACTCACAACCCTATGACCAGGAGTCGCATGCTCTACAGACTGGGTAAGCCAGGCACCCCTGTTCATTCTAGATTTTAAGATGCATCCTCCATGGGTGCCTGGGTGGCGCAGTGGGTTAAAGCCGCTGCCTTCAGCTTGGGTCATGATCCCAGGGTTGTGGGATCGAGCCCCGCATCAGGCTCTCTGCTCTGTGGACAGCCTGCTTCCTCCTCTCTCTCTACCTCTCTGCCTACTTGTGATCTCTGTCTATCAAATAAATAAATAAAATCTTTAAAAAAAAAGATGCATCCTCCACATAAACAAGAATAATATTAAGTAATATATGGATGATCCATGATAGGTCATTTGAATTGTAGTAGAACTGCATTAATTAAACTGTATTAAATACTTCAGCATAAAGAATCCCAATATTTGGGATTTAAATTAATTTCAAAATTTTACTCTGCATTCCATAAAAGAGAGAAACAACCAAACAAAAAAATAATACCACCACACCAACAACAGCAATGATGATAAGAATAGAAAAAATAATTTTAAATCCATTATGTCCAGGAATGTGAAGTGTGAACTGCACCTTCATTAAGCTCAGTTCATGGACCTCCCACAGAATGAGCCACACTGCACTCTATGCTAGTCTTGTATTAAAAATGAATTTTTATATAATACAATCTCAATATAAGCCAATGGTAGCATCTGGTGCTTGACCAAAGAAAGATCTCTTTATTTAGACATGCTTAAGGAATTTGGTATGGCGACTTTGGTCTATAGAGAAGCCTTAAGTGTTTACTTTACAACTTAAATCCTGTATGGGATGCAACTCCACTCTATTCAAATTAACTCCTTTGGTTCTCACACCATTATGCAAACACTTTCACTGACGCTTATGGAAACGAAATGAATGGATACAGAAGTAATGTAACTTGCCCAAGACCAAAGATGTAAGCTGGGAAGTGGCAGACACCTTATCCAACAAACTCAAATTTGTCTGCTGTCCATACCTGTCCTGTTACCCACTTCCCTGTAGTTCAGTTTAGTGGTTTTAAAACTGTAGTGTGCATTGACATCATCTACAGGCAGTGGTGTAAATGACTTCCCAGCTCTGTACTCAGTAACGTTGCATTTAAATCTTGAAATTGGCTGTGATGTGAGTATCCATGCCACTGAAATAGACAAATACTATAAATCAGGGTCTTTTTCTTTTCTTAAATAAAGATTTCTGGGGCCCACCCCAAAGTTTCTGACTCAACAGGTGTTGAATTGATTCCAATAATTTGCACTTCTCACAGGTTTGCAGGTGATGCTGTTGCCGGTGGTCTGGGACCAAACTTTGAGAACCACTAATATCATTCATATTTTCCTCCATATGTTGATAGGTTTCCTAAAGAGGTTGAATAATACATTAAGGCACTATGTATTTATAAAATTATATTTATCTTGGCTTTTAATTAGACAGCAAATGATGTTAAATTAATCTTTCATCAAATTTTAGGAGACTATAGATAACTAGTAAAGGGGAAAATATAAAACTTTACTTATTTATTTATTTTAGAGAGGGAGGGGGGGATAGGAGGGAGGTGCAGTGGAAGAGGGAGAGAGAATCTTAAGCAGGTTCTATGCCCAGTTTGGAGCCCACTTGATCTCACAACCCTGAGACCATGACCAGACCTGAAATCAAGAGTGAGACCCTTAACTGACTAAGCCACCCAGATACCCCCCAAAATATAAATTAATACTTTATTAATGGTATGGGGAAAAATTAAATACAGCTTTATTAGGTGATTAGGTTGCTTAGTTAGGTGAAATATACAGTCTCTTTTTTAATGTAACAATTTTTATATATTTAAATTGGACTAAGCATTTACTTAGTACTGGAAAAAATGAACCTGTATCTTTCTATAGACTGGAAAAAAACATAGCACGTTAATACCTGAACTTGCACACTAGTTCCTAAGAGTTGTAAGAGAAAAAAAGTTAATATATAGTCTCAGCAGTTTTAATACCCATAATAATTACATTCTTCTTTTAAAAAGATTTTATTTCTTTATTTGAAAGAGTGAGAGAACAAGCAGTGAGAGGAGCAAATGGAGAGAAAGAAGCAGGAAGCCCTGCTGAGCAGGAAGCCCAATGTGGACCTCAAACCCAGGACCCTGAGTTCATGGCCTGAGCTAAACACAGATGTTTAACTGACTGAGCCACCCAGGTGCCCCATAGGAATTACATTCTTGAGTGTATATATATATGGCTACTGTCCTTATTTGTTTCAATTTTAATTCTTCCAAATTTCAGTGAGTCATTCCCATGCAATGTTCTTTCTTTCTTTTTCTTTTTTTTTTTTAGATTTTATATATTTATTTGACAGACAGAGATCACAAGTAGGCAGAGAGGCAGGTGGGGGCGGGGGAAGCAGGCTCCCCGCTGAGCAGAGAGCCGGATGCAGGGCTCCATCCCAGGACCCTGGGATCATGACCTGAGCTGAAGGCAGAGGCTTTAACCTACTGAGCCACCCAGGTGCCCCCCATACAATGTTCTTAAGTGTATCCTTAAATTATTTATCTCAAAATTATTTAGTTATACCAAAAGTCAAAAGAGGGGGAAAATCTAGTGGTGTGAATGATAATAAAATATAATAAAAATTAAGTGTTAAACATTTGAGTGAATTACAAATATATTTTTAAATATAATAATTTATAACTGTCATTAAAATTCTGGATCAACTCTTTTTTTACTATTGCTCAAAGATAACAATATGTTGAGTACAATTGGAAGCATCTTAATTAATTAATTAATTTATTTTTAAATATTTTATTTGTTAGAGAGAGAGAGAGAGAGAGCAAGCACAGGCAGACAGAGTGGCAGGCAGAGGCAGAGGGAGAAGCAGGCTCCCTGCTGAGCAAGGAGCCAAGATGTGGGACTCGATCCCAGGACGCTGGGATCATGACCTGAGTCGAAGGCAGCTCTTAACCAACTGAGCCACCCAGGTGTCCCTGAAAGCATCTTAATTTAAAAGAGTAACTCTCTAAGAAAATATTTGGAAATCTAAAAAATTATAAAATGGAAACTTACATTACATTTATAAAACTATAAACTCTACTGGCCCTGTTCCCTAGGTTGGAATGTATGCAGGATGCTTGGTTCTCTAGATAGATAGATTGAATTAGATAGATAGAAAAATAGATAATAAATAGACAATAGATAAATAGATGATAGATGATAGATATAAAAATAGAGATAGAGATATAGAAGTATAGGTATAAAGATATAAAGATACAGATATATCTATTTCTATACCTGTATCTGTACACTTATACCTATACACACATACATATACATAATATATATAGATACAGAGAGAGGGGACGTCTGAGAGAGTGTGTATCTCTAAAAGCCAAAATATTTAGGAAAAGCTTTTCTTATCCTGTCTTCTGTGCATTACAACTACCCCACTGCTAAACTCCAAAATAGTAATAGCTTACTTATAAGCAGTACACAATATATTGGCAAACATGGTGGCCCTGCTGTGTATTTGTGAATTAGGTACAATTACTGGAACTGGTCCTAGAAGATAGTTTGTGATTGTTAAAGCTGCATGTGTGTCAAATACATTTTCATTGTTAAACTTAGCTCAGTCATTCTCAGAGGCACAGGATACCGAACACCATACACCTGTCTTGGATCCATGCTTATTGTTATATTATAGATGCACTACCTATATCCTTATGACCACAAGTGTTAGGTCATTGGGATGTTGGAACTATGGTCTAGCTTGGATTTACATACTCCTACTGCCTACTTGTTTTCTTCTTGATCATTAAGTTTTATAGAACTTGTTTTTCCGGGGTTGTTAAGTGAATCATTCCTTTTACAAATAGTGCATCTTCAGGTAACTTGATGAACTTTGTCAAGACTTCATGGTCAAATCATGTACAATCCTTCTTTGAGCTTCACCAGTCACCTGCACTGAAAGGCATCATTAAACAGTTAAGCTTCTTTTGGTGATAAGAAAGGAATAAAATATCTTAGCACTTGGTTCCAAATGTACAACATGATATGAGTTGGAAAGGAAGGCAGACTCGTGTTTTTTGGCTCCAAATCTCTTCATTGCTGGCTGCTGTGAAAGATGTATGTTTTCAGCTGGCAGAAATTGACAGGAATACATAAGCTGCAAACATAACAGGTTTGCATTTGGCCTTTTCCAGCTGATGTACCAAGATGATGAAAGGCCCCAAATAAATTAATGATCTTCTTTAAAATTTTATTTCCTTCCCACCTTAAAGTAAATGAAAATATAGGGAGGACAGAAAAAAGAGTTTCAAAAATGGACACAAACAACAGCAAAAAGAGATAGCTGAGAGAACAAGAAGAGCATTGAAGCCAATTAATTTCTACCTGTTACACTGGAAAAATAATTTAACCCTTACTTACTAAATGTTGGACATTGAGCTGACAGTTTGAATACAGAACTTTTGTTCAAATAGAGAGACCGGACATACTAACAAGCACTTGTAATATGATGTACACTGTATTAATAGCATGAACAACAACAAGGAAAAGGAGTACATTGAACCTACTTAGTTCCTTAGTTCCTCTTTTTACTTGCTTTGCTCTGTATTTTTCTTTGGGTAAGACATTTTTCTCCCCCTAGTTTTTAACATTTATTGAGGATTGGTGCCCAGATCTGTCTATGTCATCATGGCCACAAACTTCCCAACGCTACTACTCTGTCCAGTACATTTTGGAGCGGGGGAAAATCTCATAATCTAAAAACCCATAACAATAAAACAATGTTGGAAACTGCCATGAAAACACAAGGTGAATGAAAAAACACATCTTTTCTAAGAGTCAATAAGACAGGACAATAAGATCAGGAAGTACACAAAAAAGTAAAAATGAATCAAACTCATCAAATTATGTATATTAAATGTACAGCTTTTGTATGTTAATCATAACTAATTTGAGTGGTTTTATAAGAGGAATCATGCCAAAGAAAATCGTGATTTTTGGCTCAATCCTGATTTAAGAATATTAAGAAAAATTTGCCTACAATGCAATAGATGATTTTATATACAGGTTTAAAATCCAATATATTTTGTATTTATGATTCAGAAGTACCTTTAAATATTTTTTAAAAGATTTTATTTATTTATTTGACAGAGATCACAAATAGGCAGAGAGGCAGGCAGAGAGAGAGGAGGAAGTAGGCTTTCCGCGGAGCAGAGAGCCTGATGCGGGGCATGATCCCAGAACCCTGAGACCATGACCTGAGCCGAAGGCAAAGGCTTTAACCCACTGAGCCACCCAGGCGCCCCACCTTTAAACATTTTTAAGTAGCAGAAACATACATAATAGTTCTAAGCAGAAATAATCCCTGCCAAATATCCTGTGATTTTACTGCAGAGACACACAAATAACAGTCTCAGGTTATTAAGAAAATGTCAAAAAGTGTTGTTTTGTATATTAAGAGTATGTTTTGGGGAGTGAGGAAAGAATAACATCTTTCCTTTTGGTCTAAAATACTCAACATTTTAAAAAGTAAAATAAAATAAAATAAAATACTCAACATTTTGAAGTCATGAAACTGAGAAGGCAGCAGCCTCTAGAGGAGTCAGAATCCCTAGAAAAGGGAAATCCAGCACGTAAGCACACCTGGGTTTTTGTCCTCCACTCCTGCATGATGCTCAGCTCAGGCTCCCACTTCAAAAGAACCGTTAAGGTCACTTCTATTTGAGAAGCATAAACATTTGGTAGTAGGAATGACGTTTTCATCTTATTAAGAGGAATGAATGGTAATTTTTGTAATGGTTTGCAATTTCATACATAAGAGCCTCTGGGGGTGCCTGGGTGGCTCAGTGGGTTAAGCCTCCACAATTTGCTCAGGTCATGGTCTCAGGGTCCTGAGATCGAGCCCCTCATCAGGCTCTCTGCTCTCAGTGCGGAGCCTGTTTCCTTCACTCTCTCCGCCTGACTCTCTGGCTATTTGTGATCTCTCTCTCTGTCAAAAAATAAAATCTTTAAGCCACAGGCCATATTAGGGGTGTGAGGGTAACATCTGGATCCACCAGCCTGTGTGCCCTGTAAGCAAGATGTGTGGAAGGCGTGGGCAGCCTGCCGACCAGCTGTCAATAATATTGCGGAATTGAATGTAGTTCCCTTTCTACCATGAATTATAATCCCAGTTGTATCCTTTTTCTTGTTATTATAATCTCATTGGAGTCTTTTCATTAACACCTTATTCTTCTGAACACACTTGGGACACAGCATATTGTCTTCCAGATGCAGGGGGTTGGGGGCACATGGAAAATCACAGGCAAGAAGCAAGAAGGGTATACACACTCTCCTGTTTTTCAGGCACCCAGGCTAGTCCTGCATGAAATTGCAGGTGAACCCAATGCTTTTTCTCTGCAGGGACCATGCACTCACTGCCAGAACCCATAGGCTTCCTGTGGTGATTCCCCTGTCTCCATCTTCCCAGTCCCCGCTGCAATTCTGGACCTGGAAGCAAAAGCAGCCTCTAGAGCTGAAGCTGTCACAACAGTATCAACTCTCTTCAGGAGGTCATTAGACCCAACAGGAGCAGACAGCCTCCATCCCCAGGGGGAGCAGCCAATTCATGAGGTCATCTCCATCAGAAGAGATACCCTTTCCCCCCAGAAACTTTGCAGGGACATTTCCCCATTATCCATCTTCGATCTCCTTTGTGACCCTGTGACAATCCTGACCTCCTTTGCAGGGACAGGAATGTTCATCTTTTGATCAGGGTAAGCATATTCATTTAATTGCATCTAATTTCTGGCCTGTGGTGCTTTGATTCTTGGTAGCAGACCATAAGATGTCTCGGTGAAGCGGATTGACTGGTAGTAGTTTAGAAGGTACTAGAGGAATTGGTATCTTCTTCTGAAACCTCACTCTTCCATTGCCTTATGTTGTCTTTTCTGAATAGGAAGTTTTGTCTTTCATAGATCTTTTCCTTTTGGTCCCATTCTCCAAGGTTCTTTGTTAACTTTGGTTTACTAGAAGCCTGCTGTTTCTCTTTTACTTTTCCTGACACAGGTTGGGGTTTGCAAGTTAGATGTTCTTCCCATGACTTCTTTGTGGAGTTCTTTTTGCCTTTTGCTTTCTTCATATCCAAAGAGAAGTCAAAGGTGACAAAAAGGAAATTCTTACTTCTGAAATGTGGGCAAGACATTTCTTATCTCTGTCCTACTGAATGGCGACTAGAAGAAAACGTAAAATTCTAAGTGTAGTTGAGTGAAATACTTAAATCTATTTTGTACTCTAAGAATTGGTACAGAATAGTCATCAAATTAAGCACCTACACTGGTCAGAAAGAAAATAAGTAAAATGAAATGGGTACACATTGTTGGGCAGTATGCTCAAATGGAGAATATATGTGCCCATCTGAATGAATTGAAACTGGAGAAGAAAAAAAAAAAAAGTACTCCTGTCGTCCAGAAGCAGGAGATAAACATGTAGCAAAACAAAGAAGCAAAAAAGGACAGTTATCAATTAAGTCTCACGTGAATCTCACAGAATAAATTATGTAGGGAGAAAGAGACAAAACTGACTGAATAGTCATGAAAGGTGTCATAAAAGAGGTAGAACTTTGCTCAGTTTTGACAGATCAGTATCTAGAAGGTTATAGAGGAAGAGGGGATATTTTGATGTGAAAGCCATGGCAGATATTGTGCACTAATGCAGTTATTAGACTATTCAGGTCGCCCTCGCTCAGAGGAGTTTGAGTGGGCTGGACAATAAGGTCCAGATAAAGTAGCTTAAAATGAGCTAAAAATATAGATTAGGTGGAAATTTTATTGAAACTATCAATATAAAATTTAAATTATTAGGAAATATTGAGGATATGGGAGATGGATATAATGTAGTTTTATAAAAGTAACAACTTAGGGACGCCTGGGTGGCTCAGTTGGTTAAGCGGCTGCCTTCGGCTCAGATCATGATCCCAGCGTCCTGGGATCGAGTCCTGCATCGGGCTCCTTGCTCAGCAGGGAGCCTGCTTCTACCTCTCTCTGCCTGCCACTCTGTCTGCCTGTGCTCGCTCCCAATCTCTCTGACAAATAAATAAATAAATCTTTAAAAAAAAAGTAACAACTTAGATATAAAAATGTATTATTTGACTAGACATTCTCCTTACATTAAATTAAATATTGAATTAAATATCTTTTTCAAAAAAATCAAAGCCAATTAAAGAGATATAGTATTCTATTATTCTGTAGATGACTATTATTACAGGCATGAGAGGGCTTGAGCTATGGTAGAAAACTATTTAGGATGGCTCAAAGAAAGTTCTACCTCAAATAAAAGGAGCTGGAGTAGAAACACTTAAAGCTCTTTTAGATCTCCAAATGAATGACTTTTGTTCTTTTGCATGAAAATATGTATTATATATGCATAGCCCATACTTCTTCCATATATAATGGGGATTTCCATCTTCTAAAATTAAAAGTTAGAAATGGACCATTGATGTGCATTAAAAAAGGTAGAATTATGTACAGTAATACTGACATATAAAATTTGTTCCACTAAAGTGATCTCCTGTTAAATGTTTCATGATAGAGATTTTAGAGATGTATTTAGAAATCTTTGTTAAAGGAAAAATTAAAAATTCACAAATAACTTTCTTGGTCATATTTCCAATTTTAGTCAGTTTGTCAAAATAACTTATTCAGCAAATTGGCCTCTAACATTGGAAGAGCTGCCAAATTCACCATATTTAATTTATATGAAAGAAAATTATATTTTTAAAAATCATGGTCCTCTTTTTCTAGTTCCATGCTCAAAAGTTAAAGTATAAATAGTCTCAGAATTTCTGATTTACTACTATCCAGATGTAGGTTTCTTTTTTTTTTTTTCCCCAACCTGGTCAATGCTGTTGCTGATTAAATGAAAAACAAGTAAATCATATTAATTAGGAATCAACACTAGTGGAAGGGATACACTAGAATCTAAAATTGTAATATCAAGAGCAAATACTTGCAGAGGTTCAATTTAATGAAAGACTTAAGAGTCAAGAAATGAATTTATTCTGGATGTTGATTACACAGCTCTATCTCTATTATTACCACCTGGTTCACACATCAGTGTTATCAGCCTCACCTGGACTATGCAAATAGCTCCTTAAAAGTTCTGATGGCTGCCTTATTTATTCTTCTACCATCCATTTCCTACACAGCTGTGCTCCAGCCACAGGACTTTCCATTACTTAAATGTGCAAATCTCCTTTGGACACACTGTCTGCAAGTCCTCTGCTGGGGTGCCCTGCTATCCACTCCTAGCCTTGGTTGCTTCTTGTCATCTGGTCTCTGCTCATAGGTTAACACCTCTGCAAGCCATACTTACCATTCTGTTTAAATTGTTCCTAATCTAATTCACACTCTGTCACACTCTTCATAATCCTTGTAAGATTTAATTTTTTAAGTAGATCTCTTTTATTCAGAAAAAAAAGACCCACAAAATATAAAATGTTTTCCAACTGCACACAGGAGTATGGGTGGGGGGGGCGGTGTCTGTTCGTCCAGCCCCAGACCCCAGCCCATGTGGTTTTGGCAGCAATAAAGGATTTGGGTAATGACCCCTCCAAAAAAGTGTATGTATGTGTGTGGGAAGGAGAGGGGTGCAAAAGCAATGGGGAGTCATGGCGGGAAAGGGACAGATGAGGTCAGCACTGGGAATGTCTAGGTGGGAGGTCATTTTATAAGATTTCTTGTTCATACCACCCTGGATATCTTCTTTGCCCATCAGCAGGACTCATGTCTTGGCAGACATGGTGACAGTGACATTGAAAGTGGGAACCCCTCCCATGCTCTTGGTATGAAGATCCTTGGTCAATTCTCCATCCTGTAGCAGTGAGTCCCAGACTGCAGAACATTTCTGGCTCCCAAATCAACCCATGCACGAAAAAACTTGGTATTTGCCTACTGGGACACCAACCTCAGAGGGTGTGATGCTGATGAAGCTTTTTCTCGGGATGGTGGTTCAGATGGAGGGCAATCTTCTAGCCCACAATGATCAGGTCCTGACAGTGTCCTCTGCCCTGAGGTTGTGGATGTAGACTTTCCACCAGGTGGGGCTGGTGCTGCTGGGGCCCCAGGCTCACCTGGGGGCAGCAGGCTGCGGATGGGGGAGGGGGAGAGCTGGGGGCAGGCACTGCCCTGGGGCAGGGGCACACTGCCCTGGGGGCTGCTCCTCTGTCCTCTGTTCAGCCAGCCCCCCTCCAAATAATTCTTTATGTCTCCTTTCCCTTGAGTAAATATAAGCTACATGAGGGCAGAATTTGCCCTGTATTATTCACTGTTATTGTTCTAGAGTTGAAGAAGTTACTGGCATATTAGTAGACTTTCAAAAACATTTTTTTAAATATAAGAACAAGTTTTTGGAACAAAATCATAGGAAAGTGAGTTTTCTGTGAGATTTAAAAGTTTACTATTTCTGAGAATTATTAACCAAAATCTTAAATTTAGAAGATACAAAACACAACCAAAGCTCTCTTTCATCACTGCTTTGACCTTAGGATGTGCAGAAGCATAAACAAATATTAATAATGGTGATTATCATTAACACATCAAATGACTTAAAAACATAATTGGAGTGTTATGAATAGGCTTAAATAAGAATTAAATCATTTTTCATGTTTTAAATATCTGTGTATATCTAGAATCCTGATAACCATAAAAAGAGTAAAATGCTCTTTCATTTTTTTAAATTTCTGTTGGTATAATTAAATGTCATTTTCCTATTTGTATGCTTAGTTTTATTTGGGTATATAATATAGTGACCCTTATTCATGTGATTACATATTTCCTATTTAAACTGTTTTAGAAAATCTATTTTAAATGACTTAAGAATATCTAAAATATCTAATACAATGAATATGATTAATATTCATTTGTCAAGTCAACTAAATCTCAGGCTCTGTTGTAAGAACAGCTCTACTCTTTTTTTCTTTCTTTTTCTTCCTTTTTCTTTTTTTTTAGTGGTCCATTTTGGACAATTTGTTAAAAACCAGAAAGTGAGAAGATACTTTTAGGAAGGTCAACAAGAGTAGAAGATCTGTATTGGTGCTGCAAGTGATATAAAATATTTTTTTTTTATGAGACCTGGAAATTTTAAAACTCTGTACCCCTAACCCCAAATGCTTATAGCCAAATAGATTACCTACATAATGCTTATAGCTCTCTCCATTTTTCAGTTCATAGTTTTAAGCACAGTGATGCGGTATATCAAACACTAGTGTTTTTAGAGCATAAGGAAATAGAGATTATTTGTTTTGCCAGGGACTAATTTTTCAAGACTCTAAATTCTCTCAAAGTTGAGGATGCCAGGAACTTCAAAGATACTGTCACTACTCAATATCAACATATATCCCATGTGTGTTCAATAGAACACCCTCTACTTGATTTTAATAAAACCTGTAGAAAATCTCTCAAATGTCTATTTTGCATTTGATATGCTTTCTCAACGTTAGTTCATTAGCCTTTCTGACAAGTTAAAGAAAAGCGAGTCTATTACCAGAACAAAAATGCACACTAGGGTGGAGGAGTAGCAGACTGAAATGATATCAGATCCCAGGAGTTCAGCTAGATAGGTATCAAATCATTCTGAACACCTACAAACTCAAAAGGAAATAGAAGAGAAGAAGAGCAGCAACTCTAGGAACAGAAAATTGACCAGTTTCTGAAAGGTAGAATGTGTGGAGAGGTGAATCTGAAGCCACAGGAAGATAGACCATGGGGGGAGGGGCCAGCTCCCGGCAAGTGGTGGAGCAGTGGAGCACAAAATCAAGGACTTTTAGAAGTCTGCTCCACTGAGGGACATTGCTCCAGAGGCTAAGTGGGGGTGGAGCCCTTGCAGGGACAGTGTGGTCTCAGGTCCCATGAAGTCACAGAAAGATAGGGGGTGTGAGTGTAGCAGAGCTGCCAGGTATCAGAGCAGGGAAGCCAGCTACAGAGATGGAGCCAAAGAGTGAGATTTCAGGTTGATGTTACCTTAAACCATGATCCAAGGCACAGTTGGCCCACTGCTCTTCAGACAGGGACCCCACAAGTGGCAGAGCCAGGGAGACTCACCTTCTTCCCTGGGGGGAGTGCCACAGGAGTGCGCTGCAGGAATCTGCCAGGTTTGGAGACTCCAAATGGGGCCATGTCCCAGCAATAGAAATGCTCGGTCACAGGCCAGGTGAGCTTGGAGTGGGGCCAGAGACCAGGGAAACAGGAGTGACTGACTGCTTATATCTGAGGGTGCACTGAGGAGTGGGGCCCTGAGCTCTTGGCAACTTTGGCTGGAGATTGGGAGGCTGCCATTTTCATTCCCATCCTCCAAAGTGGTAAGGAAAGTGTTTAGGGAACAAAAGCTCCCGAGAGTGAACTGGAGCAGATTACTTAGCCCAGCCCCTGGCAAGGATGGTACAATTCCACCTTGGGCAAAGACATTGAGAATCACTGCAACAGGTCCCTCCCACAGAAGATCAGCAAGAACATCCAGCCAAGACCAAGCTCACTGATCAAGGAGAACAGCAGAACTCCAGAGCTGGGAGAAAGCAACGCATAGAATTCATGTCTTTTTCCCCATCATCTTTTAGTTTTGCAAAGTTATTTTTTATTTTTTTCTTATTCTGTTTTTTAAAACTTTTCCTCTTTCCTCTTTTAACATTCTTAACTAGTTTATCTTAACAACACCTTTCTAAAAACAAACACAAAAAAACTTTAACCTTCATTGTTATAGTCATATTTTATCCCTTCATTGTATTTAACCTTATTTTTTGTGTACATATAGGTATTTTTTTTTTCTAAAAAGTTTGGGATACAATTTCTTCTAATAGATCAAAATATACCCTAAACTAGCACATGGCTTTGTTCTAGTCTCCAGCCTGAGCACATTCCCTCCTCTTTTTTTTTTTCTTTTTCCAACCAATTTATCTTATCAATTCCTTTAAGAATTTTTTTTTAATTTTCATCTTTACAGTCATATTCCATCCTTTCATCATGTTTACCTTTATTTTGTATATATATATATATATATATATATATATATATGTTTTTCTTTCTTTAAAATTTTGGGAGGTATTTTCTTCTAAGAGACCAAAATACACCCAAAATGAAGTGGGTGGATCTGTTCTATTAATATATATAAATATACATATACATATATATATGCATATATATATGTATATATATATAACACTTTTTAAAAATTTTTTATTTTTTCTTTCCCCCTTTCTTCTCCCCCCAGTTTTGGATCTCTTCTGATTTGGTTAGCATACATTTTTCTGGGGTCTTTGCCACCCTTTTAGTATTTTATTCTCCCATTCATATATTCTTATCTGGATAAAGTGACAAGGCAGAAACAATCACCACAAAAAAAAAAGAACAAGGGGCAGTACCGATGGCTAGGGACCTAATCAATATGGACATTGGTAATATGTCAGAATTAGAGTTTAGAATGACGATTCTCAAAGTGCTAGCTGGGTTTGAAAAAGGCATGTAAGATACCAGAGAAACCCTTTCTGGAGAAATAAAATCCCTTTCTGGAAGAATAAAATGACTAAAATTTAACCAAGTTGAAATTAAAAAAAAAAGCTATTAATGAGGTGCAATCAATAATGGAGGTTCCTACTAGGATAAATGAGGCAGAAGAGAGAATTAGTATTATAAAATACCAAATGAAGGGGAACAAAGAAGCTGAGCAAAAGAGAGACACATGGACCATGAGGGGAGAATTCAAGAGATAAGTGATACCATAAGACAAAACAATATTAGAATAATTGGGATTCCAGAAGAAGAAAGAGAGAGAGGGGCAGAAGGTATATTGGAGTAAATTATAGTAGAGAATTTCCCTAATATGGCAAAGGAAATAAGCTTCCAGGATGCACAGAGAAAACCCCTCAAAATCAATAAAAATAGGTCCACACCTCATCATCTAATAATAAAGCCTACAATTCTTAGTGACAAATAGAAAATCCTGAACACAGCTCGGGACAAGAAGCTGTAAAATACAATCATAGAAATATTTGATTGGCAGCAGACTTATCCACAGAGACCTGGCAGACCAGAAAGAACTGGCAGGATATATTCAAAGCACTAAATGAGAAAAATATGAGGCCAAGAATACTATATCCAGCTAGGCTATCATTGAAAATGGAGACATAAAAAGCTTCCAGGACAAACAAAAATTAAAAGAATTTGCAAACACCAAACGAGCCCTATAGGAAATATTGAAAGGGTCTTCTAAGCAAAGAGAGAGCCTTAAAGTAGTAGATCAGAAATGAATGGAGACAATATACAGTAATAGTCACCTTACAGGCAATATAGTGGCACTAAATTCATATCTTTCAAAAGTCACCCTGAATGTAAATGGGCTAAATGTCCCAATCAAAAGACACAGGGTATCAAAATGGATAAAAAAAA